>JAADJG010000038.1:0-192944 GCA_012932025.1 Fusarium austroafricanum | reverse complement strand
GCCTTTGGCATCAACCCTTGCACAAAGCGATTAAATCTCAAAGCACGGTGTCACTTGTGTCCTGATCGGAAGAAGAAGAAGAAGAAGAAGAAGAAGAAGAAGAAGAAGAAGAAGAAGAAGAAGAAGAAGAAGAAGGGACAGCTGAGCTTGTTCTATAAACGTCTTGATCGGGTCCGTGGTTGTCGGAAATAAAGTATCCAGTTACTATACTATATCCAGCCAGCAGCCTGCCAACTGAGACTGACCCTTGCCAGGAGGTTCCTGTAAAAAGCAGAACTTGGGTGACATCGGCAGAGGATGGAACTGACAGTTATCGCATTGTTTAGTAACCTTTTTTTTTTTTTTTTACAAAGCCTTTACCGACGGAATTGCCATGTCGATCTTGAGGACGATCAGTTGATGCGTAGACCGTGATCAACATCGTTGCGCGTGGCTCAGGTTCCCAACAGGTAGAGATTTTCATTTGGGGGTGGATATATTCAAATGTTTCATGGAATGTTCCGTTCCGTGATAGCCTAACAATAAAACAAAGACGAGATAACTATCCGTGAAGAGAGATCAATACCTTGTCATGAGCCTCCAAGTCATAGCCAACCAGATCAACGGTCGTATTCCGCATTTAGGACAACTTCAACCTAGCGTCCAACGAATATGGGTCTTTTTCTCCTTTCCTTCTTTTCTCCCCGAGCGGCGGCGAGATTCTCTAGTTGAAACAACCAATTTCTGGGTCGAGTGGAGACTCATGACTAGGGGTTGGAGACATGACAGTGGTACCTGCAGCTGCTGCACAGATGATCTCTTTGCAGATGCAGCCGTTGCAGGTGTGCACTAAAATTTACGGAGCCTCAAGCAGATGCAGCTCTCAGGTTCATCATCATGTACGTAACCTCACAAGAGCACACAACCCAGACGCCATCTACGTTATCCGAGTAAACAAGTCCGATTTGAGACAATTTTCACCCGATCCAATCTGTGGTCTATGTATTTACCAAGCGCGCCTGATAAACTCTGATCCATAAACTTTGATCTCGGCGGCAGCTGAACGACAGGGCGGATATCGTGGCGCTTAAGTCGACCTCTTTGGTTCATTTTAAGACCAGACCGCTAACGAGACCCTCGTTCATTGGCTTTCAGCCATCAACGACCCTTCCCTTCAAATGTTTTAATAAAATGGGCGTATTGTACTGTACTCGGCGGCTCGGTAGTCTATCAGACCAGACAGACTCTTCAGCTGTTAAAAACTATTTCTGGAAGAACTGACGACTTTGCCAAAAACAAGTTCTCAACAGTCTTGGCAACGATCAATTGAGCGCCACGAACGCCATTCCGCCAGAATCCTTGCTTTGACGGCGGCCAATGCAACCAGAGTGCTCTCGTTACGATACAGACACGACGATATCAAATTTCGAATTAGGCCAAGTCATTCTTTGATATTGTCCTCCCGAAAAAGGAAATGGGAAAATAGTCCACATATTGAAGCAAAACAAAGGAAAAGAGGACTAGACATCCTGGGGTATAGTGCACATACGCCGTCCAACGCCCTTCCTCCCAACTGATATATCCTGGTTCGTCATACATTATTACATTCCATAACCGGACTCTCCGATTCGTTTAATCGCGCCCGTATGTACTGCTTGCGATCCCTGTTGGAAGCGACGGCATCTCGTTGCTGCTAATCGAACCGGCTACGCTTCCAGGTCTTCCCCGGCTCGTCTTACGGGACGAGAAGCGGGACAGCATGGACATAGACTTGTTTCTCTCGTTACTCACTATGCTCGCCCTGTCGGAACCTGTGTTACCAAAACCTCGTAGCGTGGCTATGTCAACAAACGCCTGAGGAAAGATTCCTGTCTTGCCCTTTGCATTTGTACCTGACCAGCACCAAAATTCTTGATAGGACCCTGTTCACAAGTTAGATCAACAGCGCTTCAACGGTATACACCTTGGGGGTAAACTTACAGCTGATGTTGGTAATGACTTCATCCTTCTCAAATTTGAGCCAGTCACTCTTGCCCTTATCTTTGTGGTTGAACTTCCACCTGGAGGTGACCTGGACTGGGCTTGTTCCATCTATTTTGACCTCACTGGAAGGCGGCGGATCCAACTTAATGATCTCCATCGGAACCGAGGCCCATTGGCCATCATACCAGCCCATTGCCCATTCTCCGAGATACTTTGCAGGCCAACTCAGGCCGCAAATCTTAGCATTCGCGACTAGCTCAAGCGCAGGTGTCCTGTCATACAGCAATCGTTGTCCGTACATGCGACGGGCCGCTTCTTTACTGGTTGCAGTTGCCAAATAGGAGATTTCGTCTGCCTTTTCAAGCGCAGGATGTGTTTCTGTAGGGTTTTTAAAATGAAGGTCATAGTCATTCTTGTGTTCAGCCGGCACTTCAGCCTGGTCAATCACTGTGAATCCTGGGACGGCCGGTAGAGGACGAGGATGACGAGCCAAGTGCGCAAAGAGAGCCTTCTGGCTGACGAAAACAGTTGCGTCGCTCGCATGAAGAGTCTTGCCCTGAGTGATGCAAAACACGCAGCCATAGAGGACATCATCGGACCGCCTTGTTGGTAAATGGGACTTCTGGAGGAAGCGCAACCTGTAACCAATGCCATTCTTGATGAAGTTGCCTCGCTCTGCAAGATTATCAGTATATCATGAATTAGGTTCAGGGTTTTGAGGGGCTCATGCGGACGTACCCGCTCTGTTGACATCCAAGTCAATCTCATTGAAGTCAAGCTCGAAGTGACACTTGACGCATTTTGCAACTGACACTGCGGATGCGAAACCCTATATCTTTCAGCATGCAATAACAAAGAAGGGCACAGAGGTAACTTACTGCTTTCACAGTCCTTTTAATTCCAGCACCCCCATTTAAGATTTCTTTTGCGCCTTCACAAAAACCCTTGTGAACATAAAAGGAGCTCTGGGGGTTTAGTTTGCAATCAATGGCAAAGGGGTTTGGTGGGTGTTGGGGAACCACCACTTCAGTTTCCACAGGAATGGGGAGGTTATCGACTTCTGGCACCATGGTTTGTTGTACTGGCTCAAGCATGCCCTGGTAGTTGTTCACCGGTGGAAGCTTCACCGAGAGAGGGCTTAATTCTGCGGTGCCGAGTGTTGGGCTACCATCAGCAACTGAGTAGGAGGACTCGCGGTTATCCGTAAGAGGAGTTGTCACGCCATCGGTTCGACCTGAGTCAAAGACAGAGCCAGTATTGGTTTCAACTGATTCGGGGCGAGATTTGGGAAGTGAATGTGATCGAGGTGGAACCGTTCTAGGAGAGAGTTGCGAGACGTAGCCTGTGCTGGACCTTTCTGACACGACATCTTCAGGTATGGAGGTTGACAAGATGGAATTGTGGCTCGAATAGCGGCCTCGCGGTGTTGGGAAGACACTGTATGTTCGTTCATATGTCCCAGGTTCCATGCCTACAGAACTGACCTGGGAGTCGTTGCTAAACTGGGATGAGCGGTCTCCTCCCATCTTGAGTGGGCGCGGACGAAACTCCCTGCTTGAGTCTGGGCTGAGGGGCGGCGAAATTGGCTCGATGGGTGATTCGACTGGGGCCACAGGCTGTCTCCTTTCAAAGGAGAAGTCTTCTGGGAAATGGTTGTCACGGGGCTTTGGTGAAGTCTTGACATTGTAGTCCCACGGATTGCCAGACGGCGGTCTTGGGGGCGGCTCAACAGGTGTACGTACAGCCTGAGGAGTATGACTAGGTCTTGGTGACTCGGCATATAGGCCTTCATCTGGGCCTGAGCGAGACTGCATCATGCGCCGCAACTCGGCAGTGGCTGCCTCGACGGTCGGGGGATCATTGCTGGAACCTCTCTCGGAAGCGAGTGAGGAAGCGCTCCGTGGCATATCGTTTTTCAGATCGGCAAATGTATATATCGGTGGAATCGGAGGTGCATCTGGTGAGATGGGTCTCGACTGCGACCCGGACATTCGAGTTATGACGGAGCGACTGTCATGATCATAAGGCGCCTCAAGCTTGAGGCGCATGAGGATGTCGTAAACCTTTGGGGCGGCCTTCCGTGACAGGGCTTGGAGTTCGGCGAACTTTTCAGGCTCGAAATCGTCCAATTCTATGTAATCGTCGAACTCCCAAAGCAGTTCGTTCAGCTCCGTTCGAAAAGCAGCGATTTCGTCTACGTGAACACCGTCAATCAATGTCGATGAAAATAACAGGGCTAGGTGGTGAAATAGCGTCTTACCATTTTCCTTAAGAGCATCTAAAAAGTTGGAGCCATACTCATCGAGGTGTTTCCGACATAACGGTTCAATCTTCTTGAGAGCACGTTCGCCTTCTTTGATAAGGCTCTGAGAAGCCTTGAGCATTACCTTATCATCGCCAGCATTTTCGACAGCCTCACGGCCTTTGTCGACAATGTCGCGAAAAGGCGCGATAACAAGGTCGGTGACATCATCCATGATGAGTCGGGGGAGTTAAACTCGGGAAGTGGTTGTGTTGAAGCTCAAGGAGGAATTTTGTGGTAGAGGAGTAAGGTAACAATGAGGTGGGCATGTAAGTCAATATGAGGGGGTCGAGGGACGAGGGGGATCATCACACGACAGGGAGGCAATGGTCCACGAAGCGACTAAGGCTGGGAACTAAGGTTGAAAGAGAAGAAACAGAAGGGATCCAACATGGGGATCCTGCATCTATACCAATACCATGGCATCGCCTAACATGCATGGCCTGCCTGGGCATTCACCGGGGCAAACTAGCACTTGCTCGAGCTGAGAGCTTGAACTGACAGCAGCGGAGTAGACTGCCGTCAGTGATAGTCCTAGTCTCAACACTAAACCTTTTCTTTGTTGCTCATAGGCCGACACTTGACGGGGTGTCTGGTGCGATGCGGCGGCATGAGAGATGCATGTACTACATGATAGGCTGACCGGAAGCCGGGCCCCGGTGAGAGCAGAGGGAAATGGTTCTATCCCCGAGCCTCCAGTGTGTGTAGTCAGGGGTCGCCCAAGTATTAGGGAGTTGTTTTCTGGGTTCTCGAAGCAATTATTGTCTTGAACAAGTTGACTTGCGAGAAGGGTTCAACTAGCGCGGGTTTGAGAAGCAAGGGCACCTGCCTTTCAGAATGATATAAAGGCGGAGTAGCTCCACTTGCCGTTGCCCACGTTGTCGGATCTGCGCGATGGGATTGGGGGACTCCCAATTGCCTCCTGGAGCAGCTTCATGGATCCTCGGTTGACGTTCACTATTTGCTCTTGCAGTGGACTTTTTAATCAAATTCTGCTCGGTCGATGTTCTCGGAAAAGGCATGATAAGGAGGGGAATATATGACTAGTCAGACAAGATATCTTGACCGAAGGCTCTTTTGGGCTGGAGCTCGCCGTCAGAACTGCATACTGGCGGCAAGTTACCACAGTAGCGACGGAATAGTCACAGTTTGCGAACGGTGACCAGAAACTATCGTATGGGAGAGATTAGTAGCACAAACATGAGATTACCGAAGCTTCTTTGTCCTTCTTTGTCCCTTGTCTTGCACCTTGTCTTGCAATTAATTCATCGTGCTTGAAGCCCCCAGGCCCCATAATGAAAACACCACAATGTGGACCTCGACGATCATGAGACGGGGTCAAAAACATTTCAAACCCAGATGGAGACTTGACAGTGCTGATCACTCGAGGCTTTAATTGATTAGAATGGCTAGAATGGATATGATCAAGGCGAACTGCAACTCATTATATCCTGGTTAGCCTTGCTCTTATCGATCTGAGACATGGGCCGCTCCCACTAAAATACCCTAAAGGATGTGAAGGGGGATGACATTCTAGAAAACCTACCTAACTAAACCACAGAGACTAATGGAAAATCATCAACGGTCGGCCAGGCATCTGTATTTGGGCTGTGGTAATATCGTGATCGGCCAGCAACAACTTTGGCTATACATGATCAATGGAAGAATGAATTTCAGATACACTGATTATGCCGATCACAAACAAACTCGAAGAGAACATTGTTGTAGCCTCTTTTGTTCGCCTTGCGAGTTTCAGACTTTTCAGCCATTGTTTGTCTTGGCTGTCCATCCAGTGATCTTCATAGCCATAGCCTCCGCCCTGTTACAGTGACACACGTGCTTAGTGGCCCTCCTTTGTCATGAATGCCTTGCCATGGCGTTTCTGTGGCATGTGTCTGCCTATTTTGATCTTCATTCCTCGCTATTTACCAACAAAGCAATCCCATTCAATCCAATCTCATCATGAGCTCGTAACTGTTCGTATGCCATAACCATAATTCCATTACATCCAATCTCTGTCGCTCTTCCACCCTGTGTCACATGTTGCTCAAGACGTTGAATTGCAACAATCCACTTCAGGCAGCCTTCATGCTTGGCATAGCCGACTTGGACTTGCCGTTCTTTTCAGCAGCAGCTTTCTATATGATCATTAGCCCCACATCACGCCTCCATCACGGTTCTTGATAACTTGCCTGCTGCTCAATCATTCTTCGTCCAACATCGATAGTCTCATTCATGCCTCGCTGGCGTTGCCAGAACCTATAATATTCATTAATAGTCCGCGCGCAGTCAAGCTTGAAACCACTTACATCTCTTCAGGTGTTCCGTGGCCTCGGATGGAGGTCTGTCGGGCCTCCTCTTCCAAAGCCTCGCGAGTAATCTTCTCACTCTGATCAATTCCTGGGACCGATGACTCTTCCGATGCACCTTGACCAATGTTCTCCTCGAGAAGCTTTCTCTTCATCAGAAATCGCTCCTTGCGTTCCTTCTGCACGCCAGGGCTGTCCAACTTGCTGAGAACAAAGCGGACTGCCAGTTGAACCACCAAGTAGAAATGTTCGGCCAGGAGAATACTCAGCAGCAAACCCCAGGCCTTCAGCGGAGATGGTTCACCGTGGCCTCCATTACCTCGGGCGCCGCTGCATAAGTACACAATAGCAGAACCGGTGATGCTGCCAAGCCATGAGATGAAACTGAGGGCTGTCAACCAGGGGCCAATCGAATCAGTTCGCCATGGGATTGGCCTTCGGCTGCTGGTGGCGATCTTGAGGGCGTCCGATCTCAACTCGACCCAGTTATTGATGAGGAAACAAAAAGCTGCCAATGGCCAAGCAACTGAGAACATGGAGACATATCCTATGCACGGGTCAGATATTGAGTTTCACAGACATTTGCTAACGTCAGCTTACCGAACTGCATAACCATTTCACGGTAATCTCCCGAGACATCGTACACTTCGAGTGCGCTCTCTTTCCGAACACGATCGAGGAACTCGGCCTCCTCCTCGTGGTCATCTTGGACCTTGGGCTGGGACTTGAGGGCCTTGGCCTTCTCGAGTGCCTCTCGCTTGAGGTAAGGTACCACAACCTCGGTAGCAAAGTTGACGATCTGAGCTGTGACTGTGAAGTAAAACATTTGGTTGCTAATCCGAGCGGGGTTGATCTGGAATTCTCGTGTCGGTAGTGGCTTCTCGCTGAAGGTGACAACCTGAGCCGTTTTCCTCCAGAACTCGAGGAAGGGAACAAGAACATGGCCGAAGGGGATGTAGACAAATGCCGTGAAGAAGAGAGCCATGTAAGAGGTCATGAAGTTGAGGACAAATTGCTTCTGGATGAGGGCAGCGTCATGTGCTGTGAAAGTCAGTCTGTGCTGTATTTCAATATGGAGGTGAGCACACACCATCAACAGTAGCATAATTTTCCATCGAGTTCAATTTCTCAGCAGCGCTCATGAGCAGACTGGAAATAGTGGGAGTACCCAGAACAAGAAGAATAGTTGGCAAGAAGCCCTGAAACCAGTCAGTCATATTATCATAGAGAATGAGAATCCTTCTTACCAGATACTGCTTGCCGGGACCATTGTATACTTCGTTGATGAAGACCTCAAGAGAGTTACAGGAAACAATCAAAATGCCCAAAGCAATAACACAGGCCAGAGCAAAAGGAATCTGGAGCAATTGAGTCTTGATGCGCTTCATAGGCTCGTACACTTTGACAACTTCGCCAGTGACAGGGTCCTCGCCTTCGCGATCCCACTCAAACTCAGGCCTTGCCTGCTGAATGCTAGAAACACCTCGGACGCCCCACTGCACAGCAAGGTCAACCTCTTGCTTCTTCCAGTACTCGAGGAAGACGACGGACCACAGACCGCAGAGCAAGGTGTACATAAACGAGAACTGGCCGAATAGAAGCCATGCTATAAAGCCGAAACCGGAAGGGATGACCAGGAAACGGAAGTACGATCGTAGGAAAGCGAAGTAGAAGGCGACGCTCTCGCCGAACTTGTCTCGGATGTCGTCGATGTCGCTCTGTTCCAGGATATACTTGCTGCTCCATTTCTTGATCCAATTCTTGTTGAAATTATGGCTATGCAAAGGAAACACAGACTCGACGTATTTCCACTTTGCATTGGACGGGGTGATTCCAGCCCCTCCCTCGTTGCGTGGCTTCGTGATCATGAGGTAGATCAAGCGCAGACGCTCGGCCTCGACCACGGGCTCATCCTGTAGAGCTTGGTTGACGTCGTTGAGGGGAGCAGAGACTCGGACACCATGCAGCCAATCGGCGAGGCGGGCGCGGTAGACCTGCTTTGCGAAAAGATCGGGAGATGCGACTTTCACGAAGACGAGGAGGGAGTCGCTATCGCCGTGGCGGACTTCGGTGGCCAGACCAACTGTGGTGAGGGCTTGGATAAGCTGGACAAATCCGGCTTCGGCTTCGGCAAGTTCTTGGGCGTGTTAGCGGCATGAGGGTCCAAGACGTATCGGATATCATACCTGATGGAGGAACTTTGTAGCGAATGACAAAGTCGACACTGGATCTCGTTAGATGAGTTCATGGAACTGGAAATCTGTCTAACGCTAACCCGAAGTTGCTCGCCTGAGATTTATCGCCAGATTGGCCATATAGGTCCTTGAGATTGGACATGTTGGTAGGAGAGTGATCATACAGTGGGCGATCTAGAGGTTGAAGGAAGAGGAAGAAAAGCGAAAGGGAAAGGGAGAGGTGAGGAGTTTATCGATATAGAAACAAGACAAGATGAGACAAAGAACAAAACAGGGATGTGAATACTGATATGTGCTGCAACAAAGCAATCCAATCCAATGAAGTTGGGTCGATGACGATGGGTCAAGAGTTGGAGAAACAAGCTTTAGTGAAGATCCTAGCCCAGCTGAGGGGAGCTCAGCTCGGAGCTTCAGATTTAGTGCTGCAGTAGAGAGAATGGCACGCTAGGCGACGTCACCATCCCATCTTGGCCAAGAATATGGGTCTATGCTTCCAAGGGACGTGCCATGATGGGTATTAGTGATATGTAGGATACATAGTAACTTAGTATGTACCCTAGATAGTATGATATGATATTGTATTGTATTGCAGTCAAGTACAATAGCAAACTGCAAACTGCACTGCGATTTCTCATTTCTATCTTACCATTGATCGGCCAATGAAGCTGGAATTCGAATATGCCAGTGGCTTTCACATTGGATGTCTGAATTGTTTAGGTTAGTGGTTTGAGATGACGATCTCAAGATGTCATAGTCATCTGGGAGCATTCGCTGTGTCTGGCTTCTAGAACGCCTGTGTATCATTAATGTATCAGTAAATTATTTGATGAATTAGGCATTTGAGAAACGAATTGGCTATTAAGCATATATATTGCCTCCAGAGTACGATACCCAGTAAAAGCTGTCCATGTCATGGATGGGTTGCTGTTAATGGAAGTTAGCGTCACTGCGGGGCCCTCAAACAGCAACCACTTTCGTCGCCTTCGCTAAAGCTCCAACTCACTGCTCACTCATTCCCGCCTCAAGCTGTCGACAGCTATAGCTCTCCGCTCATTTCATCAACAAACAACCTCTCAATCTATACTCTCTCTCCATCAAAGCTAAAGTCTTGAACTCTCAGCTTACACTCGCTTAGACATCCATCATGGGCCTCCTCGCCTGGGCTGGTCTTCGTCGCCGGAATCAATGGGAGCCCATGACCCTCATTGATCATTTCCTCTCATCACCTTTAACATACCTCGCTTTTCTCTTCTACCACATTGTCCTTCTCCTCCGCGGTCGTCCTTTTCATCCACCACGCGATAAACCCGCCATTCGCGTCGTCTGCATCTCCGACACACATGATCTCAAAGTCGATATTCCAAGCGGTGATATTCTCATTCATGCAGGCGACCTAACAAACGCCGGGACTGTAGCAGATATCCAGAAGCAGCTCAATTGGCTTCGCGAACAACCTCATCCCGTCAAGGTCGTTGTTGCGGGTAATCATGATAGTTGGTTTGACGCGAGGAGCCGTCCCGAGGAGGATGCGCGCTCAGGTGCCAAGCCTGATATGGAGGGTCTCATTTATCTGGAGAGCGATTTGACGGTGCAAAAAATCAAGGGTCGAACAGTCAACATCTTTGGTGTTCCTGATATTCCTATGATTGGCCCTCCAGAGTTTGCGTATGTCCCTAATGGCTAGTACATGAAGAAAAAGCTAACACGATGACACCTCTAGTTTCCAATATAATCAAGACCAACATCCGTGGTTAAGCAAGGTACCCCCTCAGACTGATATTCTGATCACCCATTGTCCTCCGGTAAGACTTCAGCTATTCACACCATAAATGTTCTTCCAACTTACACAGGATCAGAAACATCATTGTGACCTAAGCCTCGGCGATAGTAATCTCCTCCGTGAAGTCTGGCGTGTAAGGCCTCGTCTCCACGTCTTCGGCCACGTCCACTTTGGCTATGGTAAAGAATCTGTCTTCTTCGACACCTTCCAAGAGACATACGAGCGAATCATGTCCCGGCCACGTCGTGGCCTTATTCGAGATTTTATTCCCAACGAGGCTTGGCTGGATTACCTGCGTCTTGTAGCCCAAGGGCTTCATAGTGTAGCCTGGAAGTGGCTAATGTCTGGACCTGGAAGTAACAATGGTAGTTTGATGGTCAATGCCGCACAGATGTATGGAAATTCCGGTAAGGTCAAGAGTAGGGCTGTCGTTGTTGAGATTTGAAAGACGAAGCAAACAAGATCACATTACATCCATAAATGCATTCACTTCACTGAGATATCATTCGACCCCTCGGGGCGGTATGCGGAAAAGGCGCCTAAGGCCTAAGTTCATTGGCATTATAGTATATTAAGCTGTAATTCGTCGTAACAGACAAAAGAAATATCGACTATTGTCGTTGAACAAAGATATACCTTTCCCAGCTCTAACCAACCATGTCTATGTTTTTATATATCCTGTGTACTTCCCATTATTAAATCTTTAGAAGAAGAAGAAGAAAGAAGAAGAAAAAACCATGTCAACTAAACACCAGAGGCCTCTACAGAGAGAGGGCCAATATTGCCATCGCCACGATAGCGAAGTAGACAAAGAAGTCATCTGCTCTTGATGAAGCTCCGGATACCATGATTGGCTCACCAGGTGCGCCAGGCGTTGGTGTAGCAAGAGTGACCGGCGAAGTTGGGTGCCCGGGAGATGGAACAGGCAGAATGCTCATCTCACCGTCAGAGTCGGAGATCGTCATAACTACTGTCCGCCTCATTGTCCTTGTCTCGGTAGAAACGGAGTTTGCTGAGGTACCGTACGTGACCAAGCGAGTTGTCAAATATGTTATCACGATGGTTGTGACTCCGGGACTATCGTCTCCCATTCCACTTGGTACCACAGGAGGGATCTCTCGTGTCTGCTCTGGACTGCTTCCGCTTCCATCTGAGATGACTCCCGCCACAGCGTTGCCGGTCGCCTGAGCTTCAGTTGTATTCGTACCAGGGACGGTAACAGTTACGGAAATGGGGAGAGTCAGTGTGACTATGTTTTCACCATTTGTGCCGCAGCCGTCACACTCAACAACCCTGGTCTCCATTGGCGGTTGGACCAACGTCGGGGTTTCGCAATAGGCACATTGCGAGTAACTCATGGTAACGATATTCTCTTGAGGGACTAATGATCCAGGGTTCGATGGAAACACAGTGAAGAAAGTGATTGTCCTTGTCACCACCTTCTGGCCGGTTTCAGGAAAGGCCTGTGTTGCCTCGAGAACTTGGCCATCAGACAAAGTGCCAAAAACAATGACAGGATTAGCGTCCACGTCAGTTCCAGCTGTGGCCGCGGTGTTGATAGCAACAGCAAAATCATGAATACTTGCAGTATCGGTGACCGTAGCAGTAGCAGTAGCAGCAGCGGTATCAACAACTAATCTGATGTTAGTGGCCGCGGCAACACTAGTAGCCAGTTCGTTGGATGCAGTCAAGCCAGCCAAGTTGGATAGAACTGGGTTGTCTTGATTGCTTGAACTATCCCCTGAACCATCTTGATTTGAGGCGGTTAAATCATCAGATCCAGCACCAGCCGAACCACCTTGAACGCTCTCAGCAGTTGGAGTAGATGGGCCTCCGCCAACCTCTCCACTAACAGCGGTAGTCCCATCAGCACCGGGTCCCATACCAGGCGGAACCTCAGGCTGTCCAGCATCAGAAATATCTGCATAGACCGTGAGTAGGATGTTGTTTGGAACGTCGCGGCGGAGAGGAATGCTGCGTCTTGACCTCTGAGATACCATTCCGCCGCAGAATTGGTCATCGTTGCCTGGACAAGGGCGATTGCATGAGGTTTCGTTGCGGATGGCGCGTGTATCACCATCAAGTCTAGAGGCACAATAGCAGGTCCTACATGAAACGTTAGCTAGTGTCAGATACAATTTGCTGATGTAGAGTTGCTTGCCCTTCGAAAATACCGATATAAGTCAAACCATTGCAAGTATCAATACACTTCTCAATAGTCATATCATCACTCTCGACGGCCTCATCAAAAGTCTGGAACCCAGTCTGCGACCTAAAACAGCCAAGGTAGGAATAGTCTCCAATCTTATCAGGGTTGACCGAACTTCCCCCTGTAGCAACGGGAAGAGTGCTGACGGTTGGACTACCGGTACCAGAGCCAGGAATAGTTACCAAGATAGATGAGCCACCTGTCTCAGATGCTTGTTCCCCGGGTCTGGGACGAGTGACGATGGAGGTACTGTTCGAGAATGATGTGCTTGGAGACCTGGTGCCTCCTGAGATCGGTGTGTTGGAACCATGAGTGCCCGCTTCGGAGACCGAGATCTGAGGAGACGTCGTGCTGGATGATGAGGAGGGAACAACAGGCGGAACTTTTCCTCGTAGACGAGTGTAAACATCGATATAGCTGACATCAAAATATGCGTCTTGGAAGTCGCGAGGATTTTGAGCAACGTATTCACGACAAGTCGGGGCGAGAGCTCTACAAGTCGCAGAATCTGTCCAAGTTCCCTCGCCATAATCACCGCAAAAGTTCTAATCAAGTCAGTCAGCCAATTTTCACCCAAACTATTGGAAGGCCGTTGCTTACAATGTTCAGGACAATCCTCATGTCGTTGAAATACTCGTCAACATTGCACTTTGAACCACCGAACAAACTCTGGGGAAGTCCCCATTTGCTAGGATCAGGTCGCTTGCCCTCGATATCAGCTGGAATAGCGCCTCGCGGGAAGTGCCAGATTGAGATGTACTCCGAATCCCATTCCATAGCGTATACGCCTCCGCCAACAGCGTTGAAGCCATCACCATAGGACGAAGTATCGCTGTTGGGAGAAGTGAAACCGCAACCAACATTGTCTGTACCAACAGCGCAGTCCAAGCTGAGACGTTCGCCAGAAAAGAGATTCGAGTCTGCAGGGTCTAACATACAGCCATCGGCTGTGTGGGCAGACATGATATTAGTGTATGCGAGGTTAGCACCCTCGAGGATATCGACTTCGCCTTTCATGGGCCAATTGGCTCCATAGGTCCAGACTATGTCCATCACGTTAGTTTGGATTTTAATTGAGGGTCAGTGAACACATACAAGCTGGCCAAGTGCCACATTGAGAAATGGGCATATGTTGAAAATCCGCAATGAACAGCCCATATTGGAAGGACTCCTTGCTTTCGAGACGAACACTAGGTCGTCCTGTATTCAGGGCAACTTTCCTATCCGAGTCGGGTCTCAATCGAACAGTTCCACTAAAAGGATCCACGGAGTATAGCCCGTACGCCTCTGCACCGGCCAGGTCCTGATATCTGCTCTATTGTCAGCACTGAAGCAATTCCGAGTCTAAGATGATTGCCTCACTGTACGAATCCATGGGAAGGGTCAATTCCGTTGAACCATTCAAAGCCAGAGATGAGAGAATCTCCTATAAAGGAGGTAGCCAGTGAGTATGCCATCACAGATCACAAAGATAATGAAGGCAAAAAGCAAAAGTTGAAGAGATATTTGAAGAGAATGAGTCGTTTCATTTTGGCAACCGCGGGCAGCAGTCCATCTTTTAATTCTTTGCGGTTTATTGCCTTACACGGCGAACACCGCCCGCATATGGAATTCAGTAGTGGTTGGCAAACGACTGAAAGCATACGCATTCGAGTAGACAACAACTTGTGACGCTATTCTGAGACACCACGAGGTTCTCTGTCAAGCCAATGATATCGTCCAGGGCTCGTTGGAGAGAATGCAATGCTTTGTATCAACTCGGCATTGCCTGCAGGCTGGTCTCGCATTTTGCCTCGGAGGGCATGACGTTGATCTCTTTATGCGCCATCTTATACATTCCATTTCATTCACCCTCTGTTCATGGTGTGGCTGGCTTCTGAATCGCCTCAAGCCGGTGGAAATTAAGGTGAGACATTAAGCGGTTGGCGTCGATGATCGCGTGCCCACACAAGTAAATCAGACGTTGAATGAAACAGGGAGACGCGAATTCATTCCAATGTCGAGAGATGCACAGAGTAATTATGATAACGACCCGCATCGAGACGTGATGAAGCTACTTCAATTAAAAGGGTGAGACATCCAAGACACCCGGGTATCGAAAATTGCATGCCCAATTTTGCCAAAATCTCCTTTACGACACATGCAGTATACTGTAAATGTCGTCTTTCTCTATACCATTATCCGCCTTAGGCCTTCCGTTCCACCCAGAACCCTTCTGCCTGTCACTGCACATCGCCCTTGGCCACTCTCCCACTTGCCCTCGCGTGACTTCATAAAATCCTCCTGTTTCTGATGTTGGCCTTCGATCCATTTGTGGATACATGTATAGCAATAAACGACACCAGTTTGGCAGGCTGTTGGAGTGACGATCTCGTCGACGCAAATAGGGCACAATGCCGAATCGCTGGGGAATGGAACAGTATAGACAGTGAGCAATGAGGGAGTGGCGATGGGCGCATCCTCTGCTGAAGGGATCGCATCTCCCTCGCTCGACTCCTCCTCCTTCTTCTTTTCTATCTTCTTCTTTTCGGGTCCTCCCTTGCCATCTGCCGATATCACAGGCGGAGGCAGGTCAACACTCTCAGTCGCTTTTCGCGAAAGTTGCTTCGCAAAATCCGACTGATACCACCACTCCAAAAACTTGAGCGCAAAGATACTTGTCGGTAGCAAAATCGACAAGCTTGACAATACCCGAGGGCCCATCTCACGGGGATTTAGCAACGACCGCCATCCCGGTCTGTGCCCTGTCTCGGGTGTCTGGGTCAAAGCCTCAATAGCTCTGTAATCCGCCCCCGACATTCTTCGTATACGTGTTCCTATTAGCCACATGAGAGGGCTGTGGTATTTGCTCCCGTCGAACAGGTACGCCACATTAAAGACGAGCATGGCAAAGTAATAGCCAGCATTGACGCTCGGGTATATGTTCCTGAGGAACCATCGGTAATAGTAAAGGAATCGGGCGCGAAGAGTCGGGTTATCTGGCATCCGCGTGTATGCTGCACCGAGAAGAGCTCTTGGCGCATTCACCTCATAGCTCTCGTCCAGCTTCCGCTTCAGGTAAGGAATGCCCACGATGACAAGAAGGTTCTTCCACACGTCCTTTGTTGTGAGCTTCAATGTCTCTCGCACGATGTCGGGCGACGACATGCTTGCGCGCGGCACTTCGGCGTGGAGGCCCTTTTCGCGCTTGAGGCCGTAGAAGTTCTCTGTAAAGGAGCCACCTCTCGTGCGCAGGTAATGCCGCTCAACAAGCAGCATGACCGCGGCGTATATCTCATCGAATGAATTTAGTATTCTAAGAAGGTATCGTGGGTGTCGATGCGTCGCGATGGTAAGGAGGTAGCGGAGCGTGGGCGGGAGTAGGGCGTTGAGCTGTTGTTCAGAGAGGACCTCGAAGAGAGACGGCTTCTGCTCGTCGAAAGTGCCCCGAAGGGCTGTGACAAATTCCATTATCTCTTGGAGACGTGGAAAGTATATGGAGGATATGTACAAGAAATGACAATGGACTGCGATAATAATTAAAGGTTGAGAATGCAGGCGAAAGTCGGCTGCGACAGGAGATCTGGGGTGGAGTAGAATTTGTTAGCGACCCCGGATTACGGATTACTGCGCATGCGCTACGACATCGGCTTTGAGGCCGATTAAAAATGCCTCGGCTTCTGGATCCTGGGGTTCTTCACTCAAACAGGCAATAAGCAGCAATTTAACGTTAGCTTCACAACGGACCGAGGTATCAATAAGAACAACTGCTACGTAGCTGTTAAATTCCAGCGTGCTTCCCAGGCTTCCTCTTTTATATCTTATTGAGGGTCCCTTGTCATATGTTGTCATATTTCATTACTCGTCGTGAATTGGTACTGCATGCATTACTTGCACTCAACCAACGAACAGCATACTAGGTACTTACCTATATTCAACATGTCAGACAACAAATCCACAGACAGCCATCGCAAAGCCTTAAAAGAAGGTAGCCCAGAGGAAAGGGTCAAAGCATGGCTTCAAATTTCACGCGATGAGAGTGGTCATTCCAAGCAAGGTGTAAGCCTGTCTGCATGCACAAGCTCATCTCAGTTGCTAACGTTGGAACCAGGATTGGATGGACACCCTCATCCCCCATCTACAGCTCGTATCTACCAACGCTGAATGGCCTCATCCGTCTTGTGTATTCTCATATACAGTTCAGCCCGACAATTGCAACCGGCTGAAGAACTTGCACGGCGGTTGCACAGCCACACTCTTTGACTGGTGCACAACATTACCACTTGCTTTGGTGAACAAGCCTGGCTTCTGGCAGCACCTAGGCGTGAGCCGGACACTCAACGTTACCTACATGCGACCAGTACCCGTTGGGACAGAGGTTTTGATAGAATGTTCGATCACTCAAGTAGGGAAGAAATTGGCCTCTCTACATGGTACAATGAGGAGGAGGTCGGATAATTTGCTCCTTGCTACAGCTGATCATGGCAAGGTTAACATCGATAGTGATATCAAGGCCAAGATGTAGAGAACCACAATATATGCGAAGCGAATAGCAACATACAACGGTAGATTAGATCATATATATCATACAGATAATAAACCAATGGTTTTATCATGTCTCAATGCTACGTACTTGCGATAAATGTTGATGGAAATTTTGGTCTAGGGTAAGCTCATGGGCGAATATCCCAAGACGGACATCATCCCCCACCAGCTCCGCACCTTAAGTCCGATGCACCAACACGGAAGTAACGTCAGAAGCCTTTCTATATCGTCATTGTATGGCAGCCTCATCTGTCAACTCACATTCTTTTAAAAAAGAGAAAAAGAAAAGAAAAACAACTGGACCACCCGAGAGATCAAATCATGGACAAAAACACTACAGCTCCCCCGATTCTGCAGCTTCCAGCTGAAATACTGCATCACATATTGCAGTGGGTTGCTCCAGCTGACTTGGTTATACTGCCCGGCGTGTGTACAGCCTTTAAGACCGTAACCAAAGGGAACCGCAAGTTATATCGAGATGTCTATATGAACACACTGGTAGGTATTTCATGCTTAATGAAGAAAGTGGCTCGAGCCTGTGGCTGACAGTTCAGGATGAACCAAGTAGTACAGATTTGGACTACGAGCAAGAGATTCGAGATGTGGTGAAACTTGAGAACATCTGCAACAACCCAGAGGTAAGACAAGATGAGATAAAAGCATCGGCCCAAATCACATCCAACAAGTTTTTACTAAACATCATATAGAAATCCGAACTCGAATTTGTCCATGATGCAGTTACGAATCTGCTCAAAAATGCTTCACCTTCCCACGACGAAAGTATGAACCTCTCCAAAACCCATGCGCCATCTCGCAATGTCGCTCTCCTTCAGAGTCTTTTCTCCCGAGACGACACCGCGGAGGCATTTCTTCAAGGCTCATCCCTCTTCAGCCGTCTGCGCCAGCAACCCTCGCGAGATGGTACTTCCGCGCAAACCTCGTCTGATGACGCTTATAAGGCTCTCCAACAAAAGAGCGCCCATCTTCACTGCCTTTATTCAAGGCCAATTCTCAATGTCGGCCGCCTACGGTCTATGAAAACCTACCCTTTTGCATGCTCTAAGGTCTATGACTTGCGGCAGTTCACTGATAATACAGGATGGGGACCCTTTAAGGACGATGGTTCTTTTAGTGTCGACTGGGAGAAGGTAGAGGCGGTTCTCATTGTGCTAGGTCACAATATCGGTGCAAAGCGTCTTATCAAACGAATATTCGCTGAAGTCTGGGATAGCCCGTTCTCGGGATCATTCCAAAACAGCTTCACAGCTCCTCCGCCTCGTGACATCTCTTCACTCGAGGCCCGCGACCCTTATGGAGTCACAGGCACCTGGTACCGCGTTGGTTGGCCCTATGATACCACCGTATCTAGTAACCGCTGCATGTGCTCCAAGCTAACAGATAAGGTTCCAGATTGTTTGTTTTCTCGATTACAGCGACTTCTTCGCTTTCAACTTCAGTGACCATGATCTCATTGCTCCCGATGCACCACGTCATCCCCTCGACGTGGGTGAAGCAACTCGCCTCATCATGATGAAAATCCACGTTACATCTATAGAAGAACCAGGGCCCGATGACGGCAAAGATCTGCCTGTGGTCCACTTTCGAGGCGTGTCTTGTTCTATGGACGATTCTTTCGACGATAATGCCAACTCCAACATCCGAGGTACGTATAGCATTTCCCTTGCTAACGAATGAGAAATGAGAAGTGCGGCAAGAGCTAACATGAGAACATTCAACGTGAAAGGCACTGCTCGCCTAACAAAAGAAGGCGAAGTGAGATGGACTACGTTTTCCATATTCCATGGCGTTGAGCGTTGGCGCAGTGAGGGTATTCAAATCGGAGGTGTGCGCTCCGCTCGCGGCGTCATAGGGAACTGGTTCGACAGGTACTATTCAGATACTCACAAATTGACAGCCCACTAACCTTGACTGCAGCGACTACGATATCCATGGGCCTGCCGGTCCTACAGCGTTTTGGAAGGGTGCAACACCCGAACAAGTTGCAACCATGGAGGACGACCTTCTGCCAAACGATTTTTTCTTGCCGTATGGTGCGCTTATCGACATAGAAGACTCTGAGTCTGACCCAGAAGGGGAAATGCCGTACACTGGAGAAGAAGATGACGAAGATGAAGATGAAGATGAAGAAATGGAGGGCGTAGCAACAGGCGAGGAGCTCACGGCTCTATTGCATGATGCAAATCTGCCTCTGGAAGAGAGTCTTGCAAATGGCCAGGTGTTGAACTAATTGATTTTTATACCAAGGCGTTTGGATTTGGGACGGATACTCGTCTAAGAGTATAAAAATTTTGAGCTTATTTTACAAACTATTTGATCAAGTTTTCAAATCCAGCTCGTTTCGTTCTAGGGTTGAGATATCTAATAATGCTGCTGTGTTATAGTCAAGGAGCTTCGGCGTCTTTTAAAAGCCATGGTTATGCGAGTTCCCTTTTCACTTTTGAATGGAGGCCTGTCTCTCGGTGGTATGATGGTGATATGTCCTCAGTTACCACCTCCTTGTTGCCATCCTTCCTTGATGAAACAGTCAACAAGAGGCATCTGTTTCCTAGGTCATTCCGCTCGATAATCATCATATTGTGTAAAATGACACTGGGGTATTCTAAAAAGCAAAAACAAAAGGCCACGTACTCCATCTAGCTAAATCATGCCGTTCTGGGTCCATCGTATCTCATACCATTGCAATTCCCCTTGATCCCAAGCGCCAGTTTCCTTTTGTCTGTATTCACTGTTCCTCTCCTTTAGACGGTCAAGATATATCATTCAAGTGCCATCGGTTGACACAACTCAGCCAGCTTGCGCCACCCTCGAACATTCTTACACCTGCCTGGAACTGAACTGGGTATTGTTATTTTAGTCGATTGTTCCGTCTTGATTGAGTATAATGCAGTTGCTTAATAGGGCTGATCCTTCATGGAGCAACTCCCAGCGTGTCGTCTGGAATTTGTTAGATGCTGTCTGATACACCATGTTCTAAAATAACATACCTGAAAAGTATCCTTGAGGACCATAAGAAGGGCCGTATTAGCGTTGACCCCAGATCTGCCTTGTAATGCAGCGGGGCTGTCGATGCCCCCAAACTTGATAAAGTAGTTTCGCATGTGCTGCAGCTTCTCTTGCTTCGTGGTAGGCAGCGGGATATTTGGACAAGCTCCCTCCAACGCGTATCCATAACTCCAAACAACCAGAGCAGCAAAGTACATGACCCATGGTCGGTTCAAGAGAACATCATCGCGGGCGTCGTAAGGCTCATCGAGATGATATCCACCCGCGTGTGCTGCAGATACCTGATCGGGAGCCAGAACCGAGCAGAGGAATTTGATAGCATAAAAGGCTGCATCCCTCGCCCTTGCTGAATGAGCCCAGTGGTCCCGGATTCGTCTCTGAGCACTATTAAACTCCTGGGGCCCTATCGTTCGACCAAGTAGACGCTTTGCTCGAGCAAACATTTGACAATCCACGATATCAGCGTGCATAGCCATGTGCGCCAAATGGTGCAAAACTGTGCGACTCTCGAACACGACGTTGAACTCCTGCCTCTTAGTAGCATCATCTCGGTAGGGATCAGCTGCTTCGCTTCGTTCAAGATGCTTGTCGAAATCTGCCTTCCAAGTGTCGTACGCTCGAGTGAGAGTAGCCCGCCATCGGTCACGACCACCCAGCGCCTGGATGATGCCACCGCCCAGGACATTGACCTGAAGATCTCGTTGGTGCATGTGCCATGAGACGCTCAAGAGGCCTGTCATGAGGATCGTTCTGCCAAATGAAGTCGTGTGAACATCTTGACCGCTCAATGTTCGTTTGAGACCCTCTAAGAATGAAGTCGGCTTGATGCCGTTCGACATCAAGTTCGATTCAATCCTCCAAACTTCAGAACTGCTTCCCGCTCGCCACATAGACTCATCACAAGGAAGAGGCAGTCGCATTTCGTGAGCAACCATGACTGCCGAGTGCCCAAACATAGTGGCATGAATTGAATCAACAATGAAAGCCGCGAACGCGGCACGCCTAGTCGCTTCATTCGTGACCCAGTGTTCCCACCATTTATCAGCTGTCCCAGTCGAGCTGGACGTGGAGGACTGTCTAGACCCATTGGATCCATCCCGAGGGTTAGGTGGAGAGTCTAATGCGGACTTGCCGATAAGAGACCGTCCTCTTCGCATGAGGGTAATAGTGGTCGCATGATGAATGTGAGCCCGTTCGTGCAGTTCTCGGGTTGCAAACATCTTTTCGTATAATTCGAGTAGAATCAATGCTTGGAAAATCCACAGTTTAGCAGGCGGCCTGAAGCTGACATCCATGAAGATGTCCCAACGAAGATGCCAAGCAAGAAAGTTCGAGAGCTGGGCACTTGCTTTTGTCACCTTTTGCCCATGCGTCCGGTCGAGACAAGCCCCCCCAATGGCCATCATCGCGAGTAGTAAGAGATTTGGTGTCTTGTCGGGAGAAAACGTAGGTTTGTGTAGAATAGGCATCTGGTCGCTGAAATGATACCAATAGGAACCGATGTAAGCCTGCATCATCCTCTTACTTAGCATATGCTCGCCGTTTGATCGATCACCCTCGATCAGGTCAGCCCATTGATGATGAGGTGGGGCATGCTTGTTATCATGGAAACGTTCTTTGATAAAGTCGAACAGCTCTTGGCTCTTTTCCTCGGATATCGTAGCTTCCGGGACCTGCTGATCGAGGAGATTGTTGACAGCCATTACTTGCTGAGGAGCACTTGGAAAGTATCCAAGTGAGTTGCTATCAGCACCCGCAAGAGCCATATTGAACTGATTTTGTTGCAATTCCGCATAACTGAGTTTGTTAGTATAGCGTCTCGCATATTTCGAAAGTTACTTACTTTGTGTAGTTCGGACCCATCACCGGAGTCATGGCTTGGCTGGGAGAATTAAAAAGATAAGCCATGAAGTCCTCAGGCATTCCGACGTAGGGTGACTTGTTCATATCGCCACCCTCTCCGAAGACAGGGACAGTTACAGGCATAGCCATCTGGTCCAACATCATCATTTCGCTAGGTTGAGTTGTTCCTGGTTCTGAATATTCCGCTGAAGTAACAACGGCAGGATTTTGTCCGTTAGAGTACTGAGCCGGAGGCAAGTTCATAGGCATAACATTCTGCTGGGGGACAAAAGTATTTTGCGACATATTCTGCTGATTTGGGAAGTTTTGCTGATTGGCAATAGGAGACATCATGTTGAACTGCGAATTGCCCGCCGATATAGACGGTCTCTGCGACATTGATGGCGACTGTGGCTGGCTAAGCTGCGGCGTGCAATTATCAAAGCCTTGAGTTGGGGACATGTAACTATCCATGCCATTGGAGATGGTTCCATTCGTATACATGCCCGTAGGGGTACTGGTCATGGGGGAGTAAGGGTTCGGCGTTGGGACCTGTGGTGTTTGGTAAGGTATATTTGTTTGTTGAGGTTTCGAGTAATCGATAGAATTATTGCGACTGAAGCTAGGAGGCTGGGTTTGTTGGCTTGGTTGACCTGGAGCTATGGATTGTGCCATTATGGAATCTCTCTGATTAAGTTGTGAACCTTTCGCGGCATGCCGGTCCATATGTCTTTTGAGAAGATCTCCTCTCACGAAAGTCCGTGTACAGTTGGGAAATGTGCAGTGGTAGGTTTGTTTGGAGTTGTGGTTCAGCTGATGTCGATATCTGTTACATGTTAGTATGGATTCCTGAGAACTACATAAATTCAAGACATACAGATGTTCCGCTCTTGAATAACTCTTTCCACACCCCTCAGCGCTACACTCGAATCTCTTATCCAAACCTTTTCGACTACGTCTTCGTTTCCTGGCAGGGCCGTCTGAGTTGGACGATGCGCCATTTGGTCCATCCTGGTTTCCCTCGACTTTTATATCCTGTTCTGCGCCGTTGTCTGCGGGTGAGCGACTTCTTCGTCGGCCGCGCCCTGAAGGATTTGAAGTGTCGCGAGGCGATATATTTTGAGCTCCCATTGCGCCGGAGCTGACCGGGGATATTGGAAGAATTGGTTTCACGTTATTTGTTATAACGGAGGCCATACCCGATGCTAGAATATGAAGCCTTTGAAGCGAAATCGATACGATGTATACTTGTAGAAAAAGACTCAGGCAAATCGAGCCGTGAAATAAGGCGACAGGCCAGGAATCCACCAGCCAGGCAGTGGTAGGCCAAGGCTTGAGGATGACGGTTGGTAATCGCTAGAGTCGCAAAGCGTGGCAGTTGTTGGGTCTGTCACCAAAGATAGCGGGGTCGTGATGGCCGGGATTCGCGAGGGTGGAACTGGGCAGAATTAAATGTTATAATTACTTCGTTAAGACCCCTACGGTTTGATAGGACGCTGCACACAACACATGACCGAAGGGGGAAATCGTCGTCGTCGTGCTGGCGTGAGATGCTGACGGCCAAGAGTTGCAAATAATAGAAGCGATCAGAACTGAGACCTCACTTTGGAGAGCCAAACTGATGAGGTCGAATTGGGGCTGAACTGTTTCCTGAATGTTAGCCACGAAATACAGTGAGTGTCGCGTGTTTTTGCGGTTAATATGGATGCTATGAGGTGGATCAAGAAAAGACGGGCCAGCTTGGGGAAGGCCGGGATGTGGGACCATGACTGGAGACGGGGTGATTGATGTCAAAAAGACCATCTGGAATTGGTCATTAAACATTGTGAGTTGTCGTATTGCTGGTTGTTAAATCTCATGATGCGGAGAGAATAAGATTTAGATACGGTTGCTGACGAGGCGTCACTGCGGTGCCGGGTGAGGCTTCTTCCTTTTGTATGCACTCCCACGCTAGGCTGTCTGCATAATAGATTATTCGAAGTCGTCGATTATCTATGTGTAACGTTCGGCAAGAATGCGGAAGTTTTGGCTGGTGAAGGACAAGAATCTAGGGTCATCCTTGAATGAGTGTTTCGAGAAAGTATAATTCATTGTTGTTCGGTAGGCAGAGTAAAGTCGAACGATACAGTGGTAGACAATATCCTCATCACAGACGCCCAATGATCCGATCCGCAGTATGTGGTGATTTCGTGGTACATAGTACAGGTAGGTAGACGTGCCCAAGTGTGGTCCTTGCTGTTCAGGTGGTGCTGGTCAAGGATCAAGACGCAGAGGGGTAGACGAGACGCGAAGAGAAGGATGAGTGAGGTTAGGAGAGTAATATAGTTACCTTGAAGGCGAAGTGCTTGGACGTGCGACGAGTGCAACACAGGTGTGACAGAAGGGTGTTGAAAACCGTAGGATAATGAGGAGAGAAGAGGAACGGAAGACGGAACAATAAGATAAGAGTTACTCGAAAAAGACACAGCCTGAAAGTTGAGTGACTTTTCTGGCTGAGATAATCAGGAACAGAGATGAAACGGGCTTGCAACCACAAATAAGAAACTGTAATAACAGTTCAGGCACGCACAGCAAAAGCAAAGCAACGTAACGCAACGCAACTCGAGATATCGAAGAGTTCCGAATGCCAAAAGAAGCAAGTAAAAGGTACTGAAGTCACTTTACCAAAGGCTTCATTCGCAGAGCAAAAGCGTGGGATGGACTGAAGAAAAGACGGAGCTTGGTCTGGGGAACGTGGGTGCGGGTAGAGAGTGGGGGGTCGTTGACTTTAACAAAAAGGATGGAGCCCCTCAAGACTTCAAGTCCATCAAAATGATCAAACTGGATTGCATCCAAATCCTACAGCACCTTCACACTCAATTGCAAGGGTCTCTCAATATCCAATCCACAATCACCATCACAAATGAGCCTGAACCCTTTTCGTACCATGTCTTTGCCTTCTCGGTAAAGCGTCCGTCTCTCATTCACTTCGCTTCTCCACCCTTCGCCTCTCCATGCAACCTCCATATCCCTGCACAAACTACTAGCGCAGCCTCATTCACATCTTTTGATGTCCGACTTGCCGATTATTTGCGTTAATCAAGGATATACTCCTAAGGTAATGCGTTATGGACTGGGGCGTTTCTCAAGTTCTGCCTCCACGATATACAGGAACTTCGTTGGGGACTATTAAGAAAGAGTCCACGATAATACTAGGATATTATGACCCTGGCTCCGGGGAGGAAGGGTTCGCAGGGATGTGGCGCTTTGTCAATGTGATAACGTCTGTTCACACTTTGGCTGAGCATCCATGATCGTTCTCTCAGTGATGATTTATTTAGGTGAACAGCTGCACTTGGCATCTTGGCAGTTCACCGAGAGCTGAAAACGGGTACGACATAAAGAGGCACCAATAAATGTGACCCTTTTCACCTTGGTCGAGTATTCAGTAAGGCTTGAGGTATTGTTTTGTTGGTTCGATTTTCTGAGACATTCCATGGCCCAACCAACCAAGTTCACAGCCCAGGTGGTGGACATGACTTCTTCATCAATCAGGCCCAAGATGGAAAAGGCGCATTCTGGCCTTTCTCTCGCTGCGTCCAATAGTCTTTCATATGAATGGCGCCTCATGATTCCTCGGACCACTCACCCCGAACTCAAGATGGGCATCATGAGCCAACATCTCACGGACCAACCCAGACTCGCGTTGTCACGCTGGCAATGTACACCAGCCCTTGCGTGATGCGATGATGCTAGCCAGCGGGCCGCTTTATTTTTTTAATTAGCCTCGCTTTCGTTTGTCATCAACTCGTCATTGGTGGCATAGTGCATTCTAGCTAATTATCCCGGACCATCGGTGAGGAGATGGCCAGCGCTCCGGGACGCGTATCTGACAGGAGGTAGCAATACTCGATACGTAATTTTTTAACCTTGAGCCTAGCTGATGCTATCTGCGGTCCTCTCATAACGAGGCTTCGACAATCTGATTCTTGTCTCTTTGCTTTTGATACCTGAGAACCGAGAAAAGTCGGCTCGAGAAAATCCCAGGTTGGCGGGGCTGTTTCTAGGGTAGGAGTTGTCAATTCATTTAGGTATGTCGAAGACCAAAACTGTGAATATTGACATCCAATTTCAAAGACACTAAATAAATCGTGGACTGTTGCCGCCATTTTTCGATAACACTATACGCATCCTCTGATGAACTCATGCTTTGTTCCCTGTAGTAGATAGTTGCCATTAGAGCGTCGCAGTTATGAGTACGAAACTATTCCACTACAGTGAGGGCTAGGTGGTTGTATTTGACCAGCAGGCTGGGTTAAACAGCACGCTCCCGAATATCAAGGCTTCTCTAGCTTGTCCCTTGAGATATGGTTACCAGCTGCCAAATGCGAATCCCAACACGATACCATTTTCGAGGCTTTTAGTATTGTTTCGCAGAGTGAAGATAGCTTTGAGACGTGTCAGCTTTCGAAGCGCTACTAGGTGGACTGGCAAAAACCCCAGGTTTTTTGCAACTAACTATGTTCTCCACAGCGGCTGATATATCTGGGGACAACATTGGCTCGTATCACGTCTCGTGGGACAGCATGGGTTATCCCTCTTGCCGGAGCTCTATTTCTCAAGGAAATTGGTGACACTATGTGCATATTCGCCAGCCAGGCTGTTCAGAGACAGATCATATTGATATGTAGGGATCTTCCCCGGACTTCAAATCATAGCCTGCAGGTTATCTATCTACTTGGCAATCCATTACGTTGAATTTGAGATTTCGATGAGTGAATGGAACTCGACGTCTGCATATACCCCGACCAATAAAGGCTCCCTGAGATAAGGCCCAAGGAATTGAGCAAGGAGACGGTATTCAGGGCCACTCGCATTTGGATGGACCTGCATACCTGAGGAAATATTTGCAGGTGGAGGTGACACCTTCTCATATGCATGAACTGGTAGCACATACTCATCTGTCAAGTGTCGTTTCTAGCGAGCCTGACGGAGTACGACGTATCCCGGCTCTCGACCGAGATGCTGGTGGTCGGTGATCCTTCTGGTAAGTTGCAGTAATTAGTCTTTCATACTCTTGACTGCAGATGCTGGGTTTGAGTAGCTTGTTCGGTGAACCAGAATGGAAAGTCAGAATCCCCTGCCGGAACCACAGTTCTTTGACCAAGCATCACAATTTAATATCAGAGGATTAGAGATCAACTTCTAGGCCACAACCAGATGCCGAACAATATCTCCGACGTTGACATTCAACGACTCGCTAGTCGAAGTGATGCTCTTACCCACATGATTCGAGACCCCTGCGTGTTGATAATGTGAATTGGTAGCTGCTGTATTCCATGCTGGCGGATCACAAAGTGGAGAGATGGGGGGCTTCTCGATCTCCGGTCCAAGGCGATCGAGTCGGCTAAGATGATGCCGCGCTTCGCGATGTGCTAATGACGAGTGATCGATTGATTGACTCACTCACTAACAATCCACTCACTAACAATCAAGCTTCACAACGTGGGGGGTCTTTTGTTTTAGACGAGTCCCACTTAGAATGGGCAGATGAGACGGACGGGACGATACTCGTGAAGTCTCGTGACAGACTTTGGGGTCAATGACATGTAACACCGCTTATGTTGGGCTCCAAGATTTAGAATGCGCTGTTTATGTAGCCTGTGAGATCCCAGCACTTCGGAATATGTCCATAGAACCTGGATCCTTGAAGGCTGAATGTTGGATCATGAAGGCGAGGGCATCTCTCATAAAGCTCAAGGTTAGTAGAGGGGTAGGTAAACTGTCAGCTGACCCCATATCTCGTCGTCAACATTTCAATGAGGGGCACCGTTGAGTTGACATATGGAGCTCCATGGCAATGCAGGCCCTGCACTAACGAGGAACAGTAAAGGCAAATCAATGATCTACAGTACGGTTCCGTACACCCAGAAGGCTTCTCGACTGATTTATTTCCGTAACTAACAAATCGTTTTCCTTCATCCTCTTGGTCGTTTTAAGGTTGCGTGCACTCAATCAATTCCTGTCATAAGGCAGTGCGGAGACTGTTCTATTTTCAGCGATTAGCCAGATAATAATTGCATATCCCGTGCCTCCTACCGAATGAAAAAAAGCCCGGAAGAGGGACGATCGACGTTTGAGGCGCGAGACGTGAGGAGAAGAACATATTTGGAGCTTCCTTTCTCTCTGGGCCCGATCGCGACGTTTGCCCGAACCACCGGCCCGGACCCTGAGCTCTATGTGTGCCTGTCTGCGGAGGCCACGAACCAGTCAGTCTCTTGATGCAAAGTTTTTGGAATAAAATGCTATTCCAATTCGCTCGAAATATTAATTTGTAAGTTTTACAATAGACCAAGAGAATTTAATGGTATGCAAATTGTCTCGAGTCCTCACGTCTTATGGCTGGCTGAGCTCTTTAGGGGTCCTCACCCCTTGTTTCCGTGTTCCCTTTTTGGCCTATTTGTGACGTCGGCTGGGGTCCTGTCCTGCTGCTGTCACCCGCCGAAAAATAAGTGTCACGCACGCACGCACCGACCGACTCCGGTCACTCAGCCAGCTCCTCTCCCCTCTCATTTCCTCCCACAACTGTCGATCAATTCAGTACTGCTCTATTATGTGACCGAATCTCTTTTGCACTTTGTCTCTTCATATCTTGCGACGACTAAAAACATCCTAAAACCGACACACTTTTCGAACCGCCCATCATGCCGCCAGCAAAATCCTCCCGCAATCACGACGACAAGGCGGACACTCCCAATTCTAAGGAAAAAGGTGGTAATGGCCATTCCACAACAAAGATGCGCCGAAACGCCAGCCAACAGAATCAATCTCACCTTCGGGAAGTCCAAAATGCTACCGCTGTCGCTCCTCCTCAGCCGCCTGCTGAACCTTCTCCCCCCAGTGTTGGTCAACCCCCTCCACTCTCCCACAATCTCCGGTCGCGCACTCGATAAATAGTCAAGACTTGAAAAGTATGCCAGAATAGTTAGAGGATACTCGAGGCATAGAATTGTCTCAAGCATCACCTTTATTCTGTCGTGTTAGAGTTCTGCTTCCCGATTCGGGTCGATGCCCTGATGATTTGTCGGACCACTTTGCGAAACGCTGGCTGGACCTTGATCGCTCTGCCTCTGCAACACTATGCTAACTTGTTCTCTTACAGCTACACTGGGCCTCCTTTGATCGAGAGGTCCTTCATGCCTACCGTCGCGAGCACCGTCTGAACACCCCGAGCTCCTTCTCGAACCCGTACTGCCAATGGATCCTGTCGCAACCAAACGGCATTGGCATCCACTCTCCCACCATGGTCCGCCGACGACAAGCTCGTCGCCAGAGCAAAGACCAACTCGCCCTCGCAGTGCGCAAACATTTTAATGGAATGGGCGTGCAAGAGAATGACGTGATCGTCGACTTTATTTACAAGATTCGTCACGATCCCAGTCGCATCTCCAAACCGTACGCGAGCGGCAAGACATCGACTTTCACAAAATAAGGGACGCTTATAGGCAATGGTTTTACGCCTGGGATAGTCATATTGGTATGGAGTTATTGGCGTTTAACGAAAGCGTTATAGTACTAGTTGCTTCTAGCGACCTGCGAATTTTCTTCTTTTTAAGGGCTGCACAGGCAGATGGGCATGATTGCAGTGGTCACATACGGGATACTCACGACATAGACTTGTTGGTATGTCTTGCGCGGACTCAAATTACATCATAAAGATACCACGTCGAGCAGGAAACGGGCTGCTCTAAACTCTGTTCAAGGGTACCTGCGTTTATAAAAGTTCATGGAGTAGATACCTCGCACAAAATTCGAGTCAAGAATGTGAACACTATCACACAGGTATTCTTCGATGCTTTGTTTATTCATTTCTCCACTCAGAGGTTTTAAAATTAGTGTTGGCCATAAAAAAGATGTTGGCGTTGCCTGGACAGTGTTATCATGACAGACCATACTACGTATCATCCTGGCACAAAATAAGCGCCATTTGCTCATGCGACAGGGAGCAGCCGAGGACACAATGATTCAAACTCAATTTATACAAAGGAAGAAAAAATATAAAAAAATGAGCTAGATGACTCATCACTCACAATCTACCAAGAATCACGGCAATCTATAGCCTGTTCTCGGCATCTTATCAGGATATTTGTGAGTGAGTATTCGGTTAGTCGGGGTAGTTTCGGCATAAGACAACCTTTAAGAAACCGATCATTCTGTGACTTCCATGGGGATTGGGGATTAGAGATTGCCGTCAAATATCACAAGAAGATACCTATATATATATGCAAGTTCGACTCTGAAAGCCATAAACCCCCAATCTCCTAAAACCGTTTATTATCTAAAGCCGCTCAGTTATTTGAAAGCTGAACAGTTTCTACGTTGGCTTTCCTGTTCCTGAAATTATAAATCTTGACCAATAGGCTTTCACTTAAAGCGCAGCCGAAGCCGGCCGTTATGACGAAACTGGATGCCTGAGGCTTGTCCGTGGAAAAGTTCGAGATAGGTCTCGAAAAAAAGAGAAGCACGAGCTATTCCGTTAGTAGCTTGTGACGCTTCCTTCTTCCCTCGCTGCACCGCTTGCTTGCATTTATTTGTATTTTTTAGACACAGATGAATTCTTGCAGTTCAAGATGAATCCTAGCTTGATATCAAAAGCCGCCGCCCCTGCGCGTGTCCTGGCGCAAAATGCACCTAGGATTCAGTGCTTAAGGAAAGGTGCCCAGCTTCACACTGCAGCATGGCGGGTCGGTTCTCAAGACCGATCGTCCCCAAAGAAGAGGGCTCAAACCCCTTCAGCGAAGCGGGTGAGTAGCCCAGTACCAATTGATAAAAGTTTCATCTTTCTGATATGTGATAGTCATTCCATGCTACAAATGTCGTCCAGCAGAAGGATCCTTATCAAGCCCTTGGTGTCAGCAAGAGCGCAACTGCAGGCGAAATCAAGAAAGCCTACTATGGCCTAGCGAAAAAGTTCCATCCCGATACGAATAAGGATCCCCAAGCCAAGGACAAGTTCGCCGATATTCAGTCCGCCTACGAGATTCTATCCGACCCCAAGAAGCGCGAGCAATATGACCAATTCGGCGCCGCTGGATTCGATCCTAGCGGAGGAGGTGCCCCAGGAGGGGGTGGTGGTTTCGGTGGAGGTCATCCATTCTCTGGCTTTGGCGGATTTGGTGGACAAGGAGGTTTCGGCGGTTTCGGCGGACAGGGTGGCTTCGGTGCCGGCGTCAACTTCGAGGATATCTTTTCAGCATTCACTGGACAACAAGGCTTCGGCCGTCGTGGACGACAACAAGCCTATCAGCAGGAGATTTTGGTTGGTGACAACATCGAAGTCCAGGCTACTATTACTTTTATGGAGGCAGCAAAGGGCACGAGCAAGACGATTTCAATCACACCACTCAGCACCTGTGGAACATGCAAGGGCAGCGGCCTGAAGGCCGGCACATCGAGAAGTGCCTGCAGTGCTTGCGATGGATCTGGAACTCGAGTACACTTTATGCAGGGTGGTTTCCAAATGGCCTCTACTTGCGGAACTTGTGATGGCACTGGTACAGTTATTCCCAAGGGATCCGAGTGTAGGCCATGCTCAGGAAACGGTGTTGTGAGGGAAAGAAAGACAATCACTGTGGATATTCCTGCTGGTATTGAGGATGGTATGCGACTCCGAGTTGACGGTGCTGGTGATGCTCCCGCTACCGGCCGGTCTTCCGAGCCCAACGCTCGCAGCCAAAACGGAGATCTTTACGTCTTTGTGCGAGTTGCTAAGGATCCCAAGTTTCGACGAGACGGCTCCAACATTCTTTACACGGCCAACATCCCTCTCACGACTGCTTTGCTCGGTGGACATGCGGAGATTCCCACTCTGGATGGAACCGTCAATGTCAAGGTTGCTACTGGCACCAATACTGGTGACAAGATCACACTGCCTGGCATGGGAATGAAGCGCCTTGGCTCTCGACGCGGTGGTAATGGCGATCTCAGGGTTGAGTACCGAGTCACTATGCCAAAGTACTTGAGTGCCAATCAGCGAACTATTGTTGAAGTGCTTGCCGATGAAATGGGTGATAAGACCGCCAAGCGTGTTATGGGCGTCGGTTCTTCTAGGTAAGGCATTACATCTTACATGGCTTTGAGCAGCCGATACTGACCGTCGAAGGGACCCTAACGACCCTGAATCGCACAAGAACGAGGGCTTCCTCAAATCGATCTGGCATACACTGACCAACAACCCCGCTCACCAAAAGGCGAACGAAGATGCAAATGAAAATGACGACTCAAGCAAGAAGTCTGATGATAAGGATAAGAAATAAATACCTTCCGACTGATGATGATATGTATCATATATTGGGGGGACTATTAAATTAGAATGGGAGAAGCGCATTTGTTGGTGTTCAAAGGTTCATATTTTTTGCATGGCGTCGGCGGAGGGTTAACGACAGCCCAACTACTCATGTAGATCTGCCACTGCATCAGATCTGTTGTATACTAATCCTGTAGTATAGAAAAGGGGCTGGGAAAGCTCTAACGAGGCCACTCTCATCAAATTGTGTTTCAAGTCACTCAACGGTGTATGGCGTACATGAATAATAATACGAATATAGAGCATGTGATCTACGCTGGCGGTAACATATCACCGGTACGTTCATAATGGACTTACCTTGATGGACGCCGTCGTTCCCGAGTCGAGCGAGGAATGAACCCTTGGAGGCACCTTGTCTGACTTGATTAGAGTCTAAACCGTTCATCATCATCAATTAATTAACTCACATACCAGCGCAACATCGTGTGTAGTGTAGCCGTGTCCCTTCGTGCTGTCTGCCAAACAAACTCCATCGCGAGATAATAGGGTTCTTAACCGATAGGCTTGAGCTTCTTCTTCTTCTTCTTCTCACCGCCCTGTCCCTTCTGGAACTGTCGCCAGCTGCTGATCCGTTCATCCCGAGTGGCCTCCCAGTCCTGCTCATGCTGTCGCTTGCGCTTACGCTCCTCCACTTCGGCATCGGTACGTCGCTGCTCACGGCCTTCTTCTTGGAGCTGGGCTTTCATCTGACGGCGTCGGCGGTGCTCGTTGTCGATGAGGACATCTCGCGCCTTTGCGCGCCACATCTTTTGGAACTCCTCCGTCTTGAGCTCTTCGCTATCGACCGTCCATTTGTTTTCGCGGATTAGGAGCATGCGCGCATCTGCGATGGCTTCATCTAACCGTGCACGGTGTTTCTCATCCATCAGTTCTGTTTGGGCCTTCTTTAGCCGATCGAAGGCATCTGGTGCCAATGGGTTCTTTGTTTTATCAGGATGGATAAGTAGGGACTTCTTGCGGTAAGTGATCTTGATGTCTGAGTCAGGAACTCCAGGCTGAAGATCAAGAACAGCATAACTATGACGCAGTTAGATATAAATTTTAAGAAATTTAAAGAATTTTCACATACGCATCGAGGCGGAATGCCTTCAAAATGCGGTCAATCTCAGCATCCTAGAGAGAAGGTTAGCGGAAGTCATGATGGCTGATATAGTTGTCGCAAACTACTCACCTTATCAAATTCCTTGGCTTCGAGCTCGAGAGCATCAAGTGCGTCTTTGTCCTCTTTCGAGTCTTTGCTGGTCATTCTGGATAAGGGAATTAGCTGATATGATAGTGTTGGAATGATGAACCAGCAAGGTTGGAGGTGAGTTGAAGGAAGCTGCTGTGCTGGAACAAAGGGATCCACTTACCTGCCCCGCGAGATAAGATAACAGAAAAAATTATTGGAAACAGCTACAGAGTCCGTTGTGCTCTTCTGACTCTACCTACTGCATACACCAACCTATTATTGATACCAACGGCGCGTTACAATGCCAGCTCGCGGCGTCTCACCGACGCCTTCGGACGGTGAAATTGATATATTCGGATCTCTCTATCCTGGCGATGGCGACAATGAGAATGGCGGTAACAATGGCGACACGGACTTCGACTTCGACGGCCTCTTGAACGGCCCAGAGCCTGGCAATGACGACAACGACGAGGCATTCATTGCGCTACAGCAGGCAGCCTCTTTTCGAAAGGCCTCTAATCTAAAGGGAAGAACGGTCAAGAAGGGTGGAGGTTTCCAGGCAATGGGTAAGGAAGGCAATGACTGGTGTGAGGAACCTGTGCTGACGTACTCCAGGTCTGAACAGTAACCTCCTGAAAGCCATCACACGAAAGGGATTTTCGGTTCCAACCCCGATTCAACGAAAAGCTATTCCTTTGATTCTTGACAGAAAAGATCTGGTAGGCATGGCCAGGACAGGCTCAGGAAAGACTGCCGCCTTCGTTATTCCCATGATCGAGCGATTGCGCGCCCATAGTGCCAGATTCGGAACACGAGCGCTTATCCTTTCCCCTTCTCGAGAACTTGCGATTCAAACATTAAAAGTCGTGAAAGAATTTAGCAGAGGAACTGACTTGAAGTGCGTCTTGCTTGTTGGTGGTGATAGTCTGGAGGAACAGTTCGGATCGATGGCCGCGAACCCCGATATCGTGATTGCAACACCAGGCCGATTTCTCCATTTGAAGGTGGAGATGTCTTTGGATCTGTCTTCTATCAAATATGTTGTTTTTGATGAAGCCGATCGATTGTTCGAGATGGGCTTTGCAGCACAGTTGACCGAGATTCTTCATGCACTACCCCCTTCGAGACAAAGTTTGCTCTTCTCTGCGACGCTGCCTGCCTCTCTGGTCGAGTTCGCTCGCGCTGGCTTGCAGGATCCAAGTCTCGTGCGACTTGATGCTGAGACGAAGGTCTCTCCTGATTTGGAGAGTGCTTTCTTCTCTGTCAAGGGTGCTGAGAAGGAGGGTTCCCTGTTGCACATTCTTCATGATGTGATCAAGATGCCTGTCGGGTCCCCAGAGATCGTAAAGGAGGATTCCGAAAAAGGATCGAAAAAGAGGAAACGAGGGGCAGATGGCCCTGGCGGCAAGCCAACAGAACATTCCACCATCATCTTTACAGCCACCAAGCATCACGTCGAATACCTAGCCAACTTATTGATTTACGCCGGCTTTGCGGTCTCTTATGTCTACGGATCTCTCGACCAAACTGCAAGAAGAATTCAAGTCGAAGATTTCCGCAGAGGCAAGACAAATATTCTGGTCGTTACTGATGTCGCGGCGCGTGGTATCGATATCCCAGTTCTTGCCAACGTCATTAACTTTGACTTTCCTCCTCAACCCAAGGTCTTTGTCCACCGAGTTGGTCGTACTGCTCGAGCAGGTCAGCGAGGTTGGAGTTACAGTCTCGTAAGAGATACCGATGCACCTTATCTTCTTGATCTTCAGCTGTTCCTCGGCAAGAAGCTTGTTGTGGGTCAGGAGACCAAGAACCCATCTTTCGCGGACGATGTGGTTGTTGGAGCATTAAAACGAGACCCAGTCGAGGCCCAGGTAGAATGGTTCAACAAGGCTCTGTACGAAAGTGAGGATATCTCAGCTCTACGGGGAGTTGCTATCAAGGCAGAGAAGCTTTACCTGAGGACAAGAAATTCGGCAGCTACACAGAGTGCAAAGCGTTCGAAAGAACTTGTCGGAACAGAAGGTTGGACACAGCTTCACCCACTCTTTGGAGAAGATATCGATGGAGCCGAACAAGCACGAGCCAATATGTTGGCTAGGATCAGTGGCTTCAGGCCTCAGGAGACTATCTTCGAGATCGGTGGTCGCCGTGACAAAGGAACTACCGAAGCTGCTGAGGTAATGAAGCAATTACGCAAGAGAATTACGCCACGGAGGCAAGCTGAGAAGAAGGATGAAGAGGACTTCGATGGGGTTGATGATGATGTGCCAGCTGGGGCCAAGGCAGACATTGGCTCTGACGACGACAGCGACGAAGACGAGATGGATGTTGAAGAGGCTCATGAAGACCCAGATGACGAGTTGGAGGTCACTATATCCAACACGAACTCAAAGAAGGGACAGACAGACTGGCGGGACTCAGAAGTATTCATGTCATACACGCCTCGAACATTCAACGCCGCCGAGGAACGCGGCTATGGCGTGTCATCTGGTGGCCAGGACTCTTCCAACTTTGTGGAGGCAGCTCGTGGCGTGACTATGGACCTCACCAACGATGAGAACGCCAAGAGCTTTGGCGAGCCAACTCGCTCCAAGATGCGTTGGGACAAGAAGTCTAAGAAGTATGTGTCACGAGAAAACGACGACGACGGATCCAAGGGGGCAAAGATGATACGTGGGGAGAGCGGCGTCAAGATCGCAGCCAGTTTCCAGAGTGGTCGCTTCGACAAATGGAAGCGCGCTAACCGCCTCGGAAAGCTTCCTCACGTCGGCGAGGCAGAACGTCCTGGTGGTGGTGCCAACCATATTGCCCATATCCCTTCTGGTGTTCGCTACAAGCACAAGCAAGAGAAGGCACCAAAGGAGGCAGATAAGTACCGCGACGACTTCCAGATTCGCAAAAAGCGTGTGGACGAGGCGAGAGAGAAACGTGTAGGCCGTTTCCGCGACGGTATGGGAAACAAGAAGGAACTCAAGAGCAGGGACGATATTCGCAAGGCGAGACAGGAAAAGGAGAAGAAGAGGCTGAAGAATGCTCGGCCTTCCAGGAAGAAGTGATTCATCGATTGAGGTGGCATCTACGCATGGCGTTTGGTCGATTTATAGAGAAAAATAGTGTGATTGTTACCCCAAGAGATTTCTTCTACTACTGTGAAGCGGCGCTGAGCTTTAGAGGTATCTTCCGACATAACTCGCAATATGCCGCTTTTAATAGAAGTTTAGGCTATATCAAAGGCTTTTAGAATTTATCTCTTCCACTGCCTCACTATGGGCTCTTGAGCGTGGTTAGAAGACAGTTCGTTGGAAGGCAACAGGGTGGTATCCCCTATACTGCAGTTGACAAGACAGTAACAAAACTTTGACAGACAATAAATGGGTGGATGGATACATGTGTGAAGAGATGTGAGATATGAATATTGAATTGTTCAAGTCCGCGTTTACTATGATTCAGCCTTTATATAGTTCCCAGCTCCAACCCAACTATCAAACAATAAACCACCACCACAACACACTCGGTCGAAACAGTGGCTTCATGTTGAATGATCACAAAAACCTGCAGTGTAACTAGAAACAAAACGAAACAAGCTCGTAACCCGTCTTCGGCTCGGCAAGTTATCTCTACCCCAATCATCGTCCCGGAACCCGATGACGGATAGCGACATGTACCAACACCTTGATAAACTTCTCTTTAATCTTTGCCCTCGCTTCACTGGTTTTTTTCGGCAAATAGCGATAAATATATGGTTAATAATTGCACGGGGGTTCTCGTGTGTTTAGTTGTTGTTAACAAATCGCAGCTGTTTGCGACTGCAAGCTGATCAGATACTATGTTGATTTTCCATGAAGGATCGCATATTCAGTCATCACAGGTTCAGACAGTAGTGGTATAAATTCAAGCTATACCTTTCTACTTAGACCTTTCGAATTCAAATTGAAGTTGTTGATCCAAACAGTCAGCCCTCGAAACGCAAATACACACAACACAATGAAAATCTCAAGAAAGCAGCGTTTGATAGCTATAATATGCATATCATTCTCATTTTTTGCCGCTGAACTAGCTGGTGGGTTATATCATCTTGTGGAGTCCACCTATTGACCGCATATAGTCGGGTTCTATACTCACTCCATCGCATTAATCGCTGATGCCTTTCACTACGTACGTAGATCCCAAAAGATCCAGGCTACGAGGTGTGTCTGACGAAAAACAGCTGAGCGATTTGATCGGAATAGTCGTTGCCCTAATTGCGCTAATGGTTAGTTATTGCAATACCATGGCTCAAGTGCTTTCTTCGGGTAGCTTACTGTAATAGTCGCAAGAGCGTACGGCAATAGCACCACAAGAATACACCTACGGATGGCAAAGAGCAACAATATTAGGGGCCTTTTTCAATGGCGTATTTCTCCTGGCGCTGGGAATCAGCATCCTTGTGCAGACTATCGAACGGTTCGCCCAGGTTACTCGTGAGTCTATGGTATACATATACTAAAACAACAAGATGAGACTAACGAGATCAGATGTAAAAGACCCTTTCATGATCATGGTAGTCGGTTGTATTGGCTTGGCCCTCAATGTCCTTGTCTTATCTTTTCTCCATGGTGAGAAAACCTCAAACGGTATTCCATTATTCATGAGATCTGACTTACAGCTTCAGAGCATGACCATGACCATGCCAACCATAGGAATAGACGATGCAACCACGACTATGGACAGCATCAGGCTGCTGCAGAGCTATCAACCCACGGGGAAAATAGTGAGAGCGAGACATATTTAGGACCCGTGAGTATTGGCTTGGAAATCAGAGTAGAGCTACCGTTACTAACTATAGCTTGATAGAACAGCAGTAACCACCATCACCACAAACACATGACCGTGGGCGTCAAGAATCCAGGAAGAGATTTAGGTATGCTCGGTGTGTTCGTTCACGTTCTAGGAGATGCTATCAACAATATTGGCGTCATCATCGCGGCGGTTATTATCTGGCAGCTTAAGGGAGATGGCCGATACTATGCTGATCCAGCGGTTGGAGTCTTCATCTCGCTCATGATTCTCCTGTCAGCTATACCATTGGTCAAGAACAGCGGCGCCATACTGCTACAAAGTGCACCCAAAGGCATCAGTCTCGAAGATGTCAAGCATGACATACAAATGGTAACAACAAATAGCCCGCTCGATTCCAATTCAATACTGACAATAATTGAGATCCCTGGTATAAACTCGGTTCACGAGCTGCATATCTGGCGTCTAGACCAGCGCAGATCGGTCGCCTCTGCCCACATTGTCGTCGACAGTATAACTGCTCAGGGCTTCGCGGACAAGGCAAAGATCATCATGGAGTGTCTCCACGCATACGGGGTTCACTCAGCAACCCTACAACCCGAGGTTCTCGCCTCAAGCCCCGTGATCATGCCTGACAGCGCCCCGGAGTCCCAGTCCCAGACAACGTCGATCGGCGCCAATCACAGTACAAGACGTCGACGACCACGAGGAGGCGAACAAAAGTGCCAGCTGATTTGTGGAAGCTTGTGTGATGGTCTGAGGTGCTGTGCACCGGTTGCAGTTTCAGTGATCGACGGCTTTCAGAGTCGTCCGAGTCCACAAGTCTGAGATGACAACGATAAGAGAGAAGGGTTGAGGGGTTTGAGAGGGGCCAATTCGTTAGAGAAGTTGACCAAAAGTTTATCATTAGACAATTTTGTTGTTTCCCCCACGCTAAGAGAAAGGGGACATCCTTGAAGAGACTGGGCGGCGAACTGTGATCGTGATGCGGCCTCTGCTGCTGTGTATTCCGTACAGTGGGAGTGGCGTTCAGATTCGATTTAGCGAACAAGGGTTTCTGAGTGATATATGCCAGCTAGCGGGCGAAGTCGGGAAACGCGTTGATGAAGCTATAACATATGCCTCAGGTAACGGGGTTGTATGGCTTGTGAGTTGAACAGGGCTGAGTTCACAATTCAATGCTCACGAAACATTGGAATGCAACAAATCCTCAAGTAGCATAACAAGTCTCACTTCTCACTATAGATCAGATCATAGAACAAATGCTGTACTATTATCAGCCACAGACAATGGGTATCTCGTTGTTCAGGTGATGTGATGCATATTCAATAGGCACTTTTAGCGTTGATCTGCCAGAGCAAGTTCCCGTCACAATCAGACCCCAGACAGGCTTTAACGGTCAGCCTCGCGATGGCATATGCATAAGTCACACCACTTGCTTTGGACCCTTGAAATGTGACAACGCGCTAATCCCAACAGGGAAAAGCCTATGAGCCACACATAAACAGATCTGAGGCCAGCCATCATCCGAGCTTAGCATGCAAAGCCAAGATGATCATGATGGTGATTGACATGGAACGCGGTGAACGGGGGTTGGCGTTGCATTGGCGCAGGCAACCAAATTATGACAAACTGTACGTATTTATGTATTTGAGTGTCAGAGTATTCATCATAGACTGAATGACTTGTTGGATGTCACAAGCCAGCTGCTCATTTCAGTGAGACGGTCAAGGGACGGCCCGCTCATGACTAGTCGATCCAGGCCAATGATGGAAGACATTGAACAAGACTGACAATGCCCAAGGTGATAGAGACTCAGAGAGTAAGCGAATAGGTGCTATGCTACCCCATCCGCGTGACTTTGTGATGTGCCAAGAGTAACATTTGCCGACAAGTCATTAATGATGCTGCTTTCGATGCCAAAGATTCGCTCAAGTTTGTTCTTTATGATGAGACACGGTCAACCTTTGACTAGGATTAATTATGAGGTGGGAACACAGCTGTCTCTTGACGTGAACCGGTCTGCCAGGACATGCCTGAAGGCTGACAGGCTGACACACATTTGACCTGGCTGCAACTGCAGCTGTAATTCGGTGCGGGGAGTTGACGTTGATCATACTCCGATCGAGTGACCTAGCAAATCCGAGACGAGACGATGATCCGAATGCAATCTTGGGTTCCCAAGTAGCCGGAGGACGTAGCAGGGATTATGGTTGGTGAGGCTCTCGGCACCAGATGTGACTTGTAACAATAGCAAGGATGGAGAAAAGGCTCATGCGGCCGCTCCACGCGCGCGACCGAATGGGGTGGCTCATTTCATCTCCAAGTCAAAAGAGCAACATCGTCAAGGATCTTGAAGTAACTTCTAGGCTTCAAAGGTGACTGGATGTCCCGTAATTCGGTTGGTATTGAAGCGATGAGACAAAATACCAGTGCTGTCAAGGGTCTTTTGCGGAGACTGGGGCTGTGGGTTAGGGCGGTTGGCAACCCTTTTTCTGCTGCAGCTCATATGTTGCCGAAGCGAATGCTGGGCGGTGAGATGTGAATGGGGTTGTGAGTGGAGGTGGAGGTTTCTAAAGCTCCACGTGATGAACGCCATGTTCAACATACCTACCTACCTTAGTACTTAGGCACTGTAGGTACTAACTTACCCTGGCTGCAGTACAAAGTACCTTAGTGGAAAGGAATTTGGATTGGAGTCCAAGAATGATAGTCAGTATCTAAATCCTTGTAGAACGATATGACATCCATTATAAGATAACGGATAAGAAGAGCTGAGCAGGGAGTTGACGAAGCAACCTCAACAAGGGAGATATCTAACATGGCGACAACTAAACCTTAGCGATGATAGTTTGTTAACTAAGAATGCAGCTCTTCATATTGAGGCTAGCCACTACGATAGCCGCTAGGATATCCAGGCCAGCATTTGCATTTTGCCAACAAAATATATTTATATTTCCCTGCTAGCCTCATACCCATCCACAGGCGGGCCAGACATTAACCCGCATACGAAAGGCCTATAACACAAATACTAGAATAATAGTCCAGATCCTTAGATGAAACAAGTCTTTTTGGACCAATATATATCAAGAGGTGCTTGAATTAATAAATAAAAATAGGTAAAATTTAAGTAGTTCTTAATACATTTATTGTAAGCATCTCGAAATTTATGTGCTTGACATACACTTGGGTGAATATCATTTACTTGCCACTTACCCCAAGACATATGCAACTGCAGCCGCAGCCACAGAGGATGAAATTGCAAAGAGGCTCAATACCTCGGACAGCCCCTTTCACAGTTTATCCTAAGACATCTCGGAGGATTGTCGCTGCTGTCGTCACTCGCATGGATCTTGATCGTCATACCCCGAGGCTATTCGAACAATTGATCTACAGGACAACTGCACGTAGCCGGAAAATCGGACAGAAATCCCTCTTCACCGACAAGAAGGCAATTGGCAAGTACGTATAGGATGGAGTATCCGTATACTGAGTGATCTTTACCAGCACTACGGAAAATACAGATATGCGGTTGCAGTGGCCTGCTTACAGGATGAAGATCGACAGTCTAGACCTGTGAGGGCCGCGCGCTGCTCCAACACGGCCTCGACAGCCTTGAACTGATAACATACAGGCCAGATCCGGACAGCTAGGAACTCTGCTAAAGTTGGATTTGTTGAGGAGAATAGCGCGAAAGTGACTCATCCGCCACGGCGCTGCCGTTAACCGTCTTCTTTCGCGTGCCTGTAGATCACCAATGAAGGGGAAGACACAACTCGAGCCTCGAGACGAAGCTGCTTATCGTGGGGCATTTCGTGGCGGGACATGACGAAGGCGATGCAACCCCACGAAGACATAGCATCCAATGGAACTAGACTGGCATCTGTTCTAGGGATACAAACGTGCAAGCGGCCGTTAGGCCCGAAGCCTCAGATAAAAACACTAAAATTTCAAGTTGCGCTGCTGGACTTTGGCTTTGACAATCTTTAAACCGAGCCCTTGAGCCGAGAAGAGTTCAGGGGATAATTAGTATCCGTGGTTGAGCGTGGAGCAATTATCGTCTATGTCTTCTCGGTAGAGAGGATCGTTCAAATCGATCGAACCCGAAGACACGGCGATGGTACCTCGTGGCGCTCGCATCACATCGCATCACTTTGGCGAGGGGGTCATTGGCCTCATGAAGCATCAGGGGTTGACCATGCCAATTTTATGGTCCATCGGGATCCTCTTTGATTCAAAATCCCGATATTTCTTTCAACTGACCAGGGACTCGGACTCAGACTAAAGAATAGGCGAACCCAAGTACGTACATGATAGTAATGTCAGACTTTTGGGTTGATCACTGGCATAGTAATATTTCTTGGCGGAATGTCATCCAATGTCATGGAAAGGGGGCTTTCCTTGTCTTGATATCTCCAAAACGTAAGCCGGAGTTGTATCCGGCATTGCGAGTCAAGCTTGAAGACATGTACACTGCACGAGTCGAGCCCGACTTATCCATTGAAGAGAGGTGATCCAACCCCGGAGTAATTACATACAGGTTGAAGCCCTTTTAGGACGGGTCATCGGAGAATTTTCTTCTTCTCTCACGACAGTTTGAAGAGAGTGGGCGAGAGAAAAATTGGGAATCAAGCTCTTCCTTCACAGCACAAACAAATTCGCATTCCCATCTCGGAGCCGACTTAGGTGTGTTCGAAGGGACAGCACACACACACACACACACACACACACACACACACACCTTAGAATGATGCATGTACAATAGCGTCATGCGTACGGTGCACGTTTCCTTCAACCAATAGAACATACGCCAACTGTAGGTCAAGGTTATGAGCCGATAACGGCTTACAACTGCACGTGGTGGTGATGGCATTGTGATGGCCACCACAAGGATTTTGCGATAGTTTCATACAGAATACCAACCTTTATACAGTTGGGCCGCGATTGATAGGCGCAATTCAACGGCGATGCCATATCGATCACCCATGTCGATGAATCCAAAGCTCGTAAATTGGTCGCTTACCGACTCGCTCATCTTAAGTGCCTGCTCTTATCTTGAGTACACGGCCATCAAAGCAGAGCACGAGACAATGGAGGACAGGGCAGGGAGCTGAGTTGGGTTGACTGCGGTACGTTGCCCATGGCGTTCTTTAGCCGGCTTTCTGATGCTTGGCATCGGCATGTCTAGCTTCTGCCATGAGCGCTAGCGTGCGAGAAGGTTGCTATGTTGAGGGTTGGGCTGAGTTGTGGAAGTTGGTGTAAGTGGACTATAGGTTACTGCGTATTCGGACTCGATGCCAGTCAGTATCGCGAGTCTGCGTTGTAATGGCTACAACACTGAGAGTTTGAGAATGAATCCGGCAGGTGGGTTAGAAAATAACCGACACACCTTTCAGGCATAACCTAAGGACTACTAAGGATTACTACCTAAATTCCTTAGCAGATATTAGCCTATGGTCTTGGTGTGTCTATTATTTTGTAACCCGCCTGTCCGGGTCCGCGAAAGACACCGGACCCCAGCCTAGGAGCTGAGGAGCACAAGCCATCGAAATGCCAGAGCACACTAAAGTTCCACTATCATGACCGTCACCATGGTATTCAATCAAAAGACCCTGACCTTGCCTGCCATGTTTTGATCCCCGGAGTTTCCATCAACTGTCACATCTCCTTTGACTCTGTCAAGCTCATAGGACTTGATCCTTGGTGATCTATGTTAGGTCATACCTCAAGTTATATAAATTTTGGCAAGATTTGAGTAATTCTTCTCATGCCGTGCACGGAGAGATGCCCTGCAAGCGCTACAGAGTCTAAACAGATGTCTTTTGTTGCTGATAAATAATTGAGGTCTTGGCTCCTTGACAGAGGCAGTACTGCACATCTACTCCAAATCTTTGGGCCTTGGCTGCCAGGAAGACCCTGGTCGGGGTCCGACGACTGTCGATTCAATGGTTGCTTTCACCGCAACTTGAGAGCCAGGGATTTGAGGATCAATGGACGTTTTGATACGTGCAGGGCGCTTGTATTTCTTTTACACCTGCGCCTCCTACGTGTGCTTTATACCCTACCTACTCTGAAGTCATTGCACAAGCTGAAGTGAAAGGGGTTCAGGTCCCGCTCGCCTCCATTCTCGATAATCATAAACGACTCCATCTTGAGGTCTCGACCCTCTTTTCCCTATATTTCCTTTTTTCTGCTTTATAAATCTTATTCAATCTTTTGCCTTTCCACGAGTAGCCACAAACAACGAACAGCAGAGCCGTCTGCAACGAGAAAAAAAGGGTCGGGTAATTGTTTTAGCAAGGCCCGCCATCTCGTTGACTTGAACCTATCATCTTAAAGCCCTTGTCTGTGGAATGGCATCGCCCAGACCGAAGATCCATTATTAGGTGTTTAGCCACCCGCAGTGCCGCCGTCGATATTTAACTCGAGATCCAACCTGTTACATAAACATCGCCGCTTCGAGTATTGTTGCCGTTGACGAGTCTGCGTTTAGCTTGCTGGAGTTACGGCTTTTCGGCTCGGTTCTCAGTTCTCGACTCTACAGCAACAGTGCCTGCCGATAATACAAAGGAAATCAGCCCTAACTCAAACCGAATTCGATCATCTCGGTGCCCCGGCTTTCAGTTCCAGCCACTCTGGTGAGTTGAAGGGTGCTGTCTATCATCGAGTCTCGTCATTCGGCATCAGAGTCTACCAGCGCCCGTTTAATCTAAGACTCTGGGGAAACAAGATGCGGTCCATTCCTTGACTGTGAACCTCTTGTTCCCTTCTGATACATCCTTGCTTTACTTTACGTACAGACTACAGCACTGTACTAACGAGCGAACGAGGAGATAACCCAGGTTGGTAATAGTCCACATTTCTTCCGTTGTTGATTTCTCCTCTGATCCAAATCCAATTCATAAATTACCCACCTATACACATGCAATCTCCACTGAACTATTCCCCATCTCATCTCCATTCTCCATCTTGGCCCCAAGCTAAGAGGCACCAGCGCCGGCCCTCAACCGCCACTAACGAGCTGCCTGGAATACCTGCGGCTGCGGCACCGCCGGAAGCTTTTAATCCCACTAGACCTCAGCGCACACACACCCAAAACTGGGCTGCCACCCGCCCCAAGTTGGCGCCTTCTGCCTTGCCTTGTCCCGAGCATCTGGATCAAACAACTCGAGCAACTCACCTCCAGCATTTGGATTTGGCCTCACCTCAGTTACATTAACGTCTATGACAGCGCCTTCAAACTCAAACTTACAGTCAATGTCGCCGCCATAGAACCCTTTCACCAGGTCGATCCTCTGTACGATCTTCTTCTACCTGCAGCTATCGACTCCATCTCTCTCTCTCCTGTTGATCAAAGACCGCATATCGTTTGCCTCCACCCACGAACTATCAACCCCTCACAACACACCAGCCAACCGAACAGTCAACAACACCCTCTTGCTCTCCACATCTCGCGTCTCGTACCCTACCGTATCGTGTCTCTTCGCATCACAACGAGTTCTCCAGCAACCAAAAGAACAACTACTTATCCCCCTTTAAGTATCAGCAGTGCATACTCGTCTCATCTTTCTCCATCACCGCTACTACTGCTGCTGCTACACACAAACCATCGGTGCCACCCTCCAACACCCGCCACAACAGCAATCAACCTCGCTGACTGTCGCCACCTTCTTTTACTTTTGCGACAACAAGCAAACAAAGCTTCCAACTTGAATTTTGCTTTGTTCTATGAGCTTTGAGCTTCAAGGGTTTCTTCCGACCTCATTGACCCCTCCATCTCAGTCTGCGCCCGCTCTGCTTCATTAGCTATCACTCGCTCAAGCTCAAGTTGGAGTAAACCCAAATTCTGCCTCTGCAAGCTTGTTACATTTTCACATGCCACACGCAGTGGTTACTATGCGATTACGCCCAGCTCGAAATATTGCGTCTCCCAACTTGATTATGGCTCGCCGTCGTGATTAATATCGACGGCCGCCTTCCTTCTTAATTCAATCTGCTGCCCAAATCCCTGAGTGCGCCTCCCGAGATGCTCGGCCGGCTTTTGCACTTTGGCACCGGCGGCCCTTCAGCTTCGCCTACGCCGGCTACTGCAAAGACATCAAGACCTGTGTCCTCGCTTGACTCTGCTCAAGAGGATATGGTTACTCGACAGCTCCTTTTTCCAGATGCTCATGCTTTATATCAACATCGTAATGATCAAGTGTTTCCACTATCAACTACTCCAACAACCCCTGCTACTTCTACAGCCAACGCCTTCGACTACAGCGGTGATGTCGACTTGGATGTACGCGATGTTCGGGTTATCATAATGCAAGATGCCCTTGGACCTTCTAATGCATCTCTTCTCTTTGACAGTCACCCTGCTCCTCCAGTTTCTCCTACAGAGCGCCCGCCTATTCCTCCAGAGTTTCGACGAACGCCAACTTCACCACGAAAAAGCAGCCTCGGTGGCCTATCACGACCTCTTGTTATTCAGCCTGAAGGACCTCAACCTTCACCTCGACAAGGCGCTTTTGATCGCCGAGCCTCACTTCAGGGGCGTAGGGATAGCCACGTTGAGTCAGATGGACAGAAGGCTTCCCGCGAATATCGCGAGGAACTTGCGACTTTCTCAAGCTGCATCTTTGGAAACTCGGAGTTAATGTCCTACAAGGGAACTTCAACAAAAGTCCATGTCGTCCCAGGCGAGTCGCGCCCTGCTGAACATTCAAGCAGCATTATTGGGGATGGAAGGAGCTCCATAGGGCGCTCCAGTGCTCGCTCCAGTCGGCTTTCCCAATCTTTCTCCTCGCAAACTTTCTCTCCTACAAATATGTCCACAGCTCAAAACCATACTTACACCTCGCGTCCGGCTGAGAAGAAGAAGGTTTTAATCACTCGCCTATTTCCCGTCAATCTCTTCACCGACGACTCCGAAATCAACGTTTCACCTTCGAAAGACTACGCAGATGAGAATGCCGGTTTTCCTTTTCCAACAACAAGCGACGAATCTGTGCCCAAGAAAAAGAAGCCCCAGCCTAAGCAACGACGAACTCCAATGTACGCTGTGGTTCTGGTAGTCCAACTTCCTGCTGCAAACGCTACGTCAACTCGACTTTCATCAATGAACCACTCCAAATCCGCACAGCGTGAATCAAGCTCTTATAACGACCAAGAATTCTTCCCATCATCTTTCAGTTCAGCTCGACCTTCCGGATGGACCATGGTTGGATCTGGGAACGGGGATGGATCAGACACATACACACCCGATATGGAAGATAGAATAGATTCCCTAACTCGGCATTGGGATATCATCATGAGAACATTAACCCATCTTCAGTCTGTGGTGGCCACCATTCTGGCAACAATGCTTAGGCAGGTCGATCTGGCTTCGCCTGGGCCAGCCCCTGGACCTGTTCCTCCCTCAGTAATAACCAACAAAACTGGTAGAGCTCCATCTTTTTCAGAGCAGCGACGGGGTGATATGCCTCGGATTAAGCCTTCGAAGAGCACCACAAAACTGGTTTACCTCTGGCCTAACTGTCTTGCTGAAGACACAAATATTGAAGGAGAAGTCGATGCCGCCAGGCACAGGATTGTCATGGGATTAAGTGCAGCGAGAGTTGTAACAGGTCAGGGCCGCTGGGGAATTTGGCGTGACGAGGCTCGCTCAACCTCGAAGTGGCTTTCTGGCACAGATAGTCAGAACCAGTTCTTCTTCAACCTCTTAACTGGGTTTCTTTCAACCCATACAGACTGGTTGCAGGCTCTCTGCCCTCCCTCGTACCGAAGAAGGCTCTATCTTCAACAGAAGAACCGGAATGAGGAGGACCTGTCGCTACCTGCACGAACTATTATTGTATCTGATGACAAAATGGTTGCTCGGCGTCTCATATTTCTTCTCTCTGCTTTCCTTCCTGCCAACTCTCAGTTTCCCACAACCCGTGCTCATCGGCCCAGCACTTCGACTTCAACCGGAACATATGGAAACTCACCCCCGACCTTCGTTATTCCTGTTCTGCGAGAAGAATCCCTCCGAAGAAAGATAAACAGGCGCACTGGTCTCCGCCGAGTATCGCATTCTAGAACAACGAGCCAAAGCGCGAGAGCCTCGGCTGTTCCTATGCAACTGGCCCATCTAACAATGGATCGAAATCACGAAAGGCGCGTTTCGGATGCTGCTTCGATCCGACCTCCGAATTTTGCAATGTTTGGCAACGACATTGTCAGCAGGAAGAGCAGTGCTGCGACCACCACGACAGTTATGCCCGAGACAACCATGCCGCATTTCTCGACAGCCCAGCGAGTAGAATCACAAAGAAGGCCTCGCCCTAGTAGTAGTGGAAGTGTTGCCACTGACGACTTGAAACGTTCATTGAAGCGAGGCGAAAGTACGGGCGCGATGAGCAACGCCAGCAGCGACTCTAGAAGTCAAAGTTCGCGCTGGGGAAGCGTCATCAGTGGCCTTTGGAGTACTACAAGACGTCGCGACTCGACTTCTTACAGCACTTACAGCGGGTATGATCCAAAATCACCCACCAAGGCGTCATTCCATAGAGCGGACAAGCTGTCACAGATGGTTGAAGAAGCAACCCTCACAGACAACCCAAATGCTCCTTCATCAGCACGTCGCCCTTCCGCTGACGCTCTCAAAGGAACTGGCACACCAAGAGAATGCAAAGGGCATAGCCGAGACCCATCTATTCGCCCTGACCGAACACCAGACCCCAACGGTGCCTTCGAATCGCCCGTCAAAACATCCATCAATGCTGATGACGGTATCATTGACGTAGATATCTCCTTCCCTGACTACATGACGTCCTTTGAATCGGCCATTAGCTCGCCGTCAAGCAGCGGCTACTTGTCTACCCCTGGACTTCAAAACGGGCTAGAGTCGTTCGAACAGGCCTCGCGCTTGTGCATCGATGGCGATCTTCCTCTTAATGCTGCTGGCTGGCTGAACCGTTATCACCCCGACTTTGCTCTTCAAGCTATTCCTCCTCAAGAGGACCTCATGAAGCAGATCAAGGCATCTCTACAGGCTGAGCCAACGCCTCCTCCCGCCCACCCCATTATGGGCGACCTTAACGAGCGATGGGTAGATATCAGCAGTGTTATGATTGCTGATACCACCACCAACTCAATCACTCGTCTGCGGTACCGTCGACTGGTCAAGCCACGATCGCCCGCTGACCATCGACCTCTTACTGGCCCACCTGGGCTTTCAACCTCATACGGGGGACTTCTGACCCCCTCGATCCTCCCTTATGAAACTCAATTAGAGGAGGAATGGATCGAAGAACCTGTCTTGCGCCCTGATGAGACCCTGACTGATGCTGTCGAGAGGGTCATCAGCTTGAGCCAAGATACTAGCAAAGATCACTCGTTGGCTTCCTCTCAAACACACAGTGACACCCGCATGAGCACTGAGGTTGAAGAGCCACTATCTATTACGGCTCCCAACACGCCAGCACTGCCTCAGGCGCCCTTGGAGATTCCTCGTGTTCAGTGCAAGACTGTTGTCCTCTCCGCTCTTGAAGACAGCATTCGCGAAGTCATTGACATTCGCGAGAAGCGAACCCTAGAGACCAACCATGCTAGAAATGGCCGGTCACGAAGCCCGCTTCATGATGCCATTGGCATGTGGCTTGACAATCTCGATATTACAGATGGATGAGTCATTGAAACCATCTTCATCTTATGACTTATGACTTTGCTTTTTGAGTTTATCGTCCGCATTCAATTTTCCGGCGGATCTACAGCGGATTTCTTTCCTACCAAGACCTCCAAATGATACCCAATGTGTCGTATCATGCGCACACATAAACAAGCCTTGGAAACGACACGAAATCTCACTGCGCGAATTCTCTTTGCTTTTTTAATTTTTTTTAATTTTTTTATTTTAGGATTAGACCTAGTGCATTGTGGCATGTTTGGGGTCTGTGATCTTCTCATTAGCAGGAATTGTGCTCTTTTGATATGCTTCCTGGCGAAGTTAACTATTTTAGAGGTTGGCGTTTCGTGGTATGGAAGGGGATAGCGATAGCATTGGAGTTTGGCGAACATATATAGCTATATCTACTACGATAATAGATTATCGACATGTTTCTTCTTATCGAACCTTCGTACTCCATCATCACACATGACCTGCCGCATTGCCTGGTCGGATCTGGTGATTGTAGAACCATGCAACTGAATATTAGTCCGTATCCGCTGACATATTATATATAATCTGGCACAAGTCAAAACCCTAAATACTCATTATTCATACTTTATTGCTTTCATTTAGGAGATTTCGCTCAAGGCGACCCATGCTAAAACATATGTAACATCCAACATACAAAGATCGCTGCTAATTCATCATACTTGATCCAGCACACAAGCCTCATCGTCCAGTCAAACTTGATCCGCCGTCGTACTGGACACTACTCCTTCGCAGAAACGACATGGGACTGTTAAGTCGCTTCGTCGGTGCCCCGTCATTTCCTCCCAGAACACCAGGCGGTAATCCCAGCGTAGGAATACTGGCTTCGGGTACAGCCTCCAATGGCGTCGCAGCCGCCGCTGTTGCAGGGGTGCCCTGAACTTTCTGACCCTTCTCCATGGCTTCTTTGTAGAAATCCTCGAGCGCAACCTTGTCCTTGCAGAACTCGTCAATCTCGGCATTGAGAGCATCAGGATCGGGAGTCGTTGCGGGCGACATTCTAGAGGGTTGGTCAGCGGGTTTCAGGGCCGGTGAGTGGTAGTAATGTGTTGGCTTGACAATCGGCGATGCTAGAGCTGCAGACTCGGTCATTCCGAAGGTCGAGTAGGCACCGTACGAAGACATACGACCGCCACGTTCATTCAGTGGTGAATCAGTTGATCGAACCTCCTTGTCGCGAGGGTTCGCAGATCGGCTGCTGTACAAACGATTTGCTAAAATCAAGAAGTCACCCTCGTCGGTGATCTCAGCCAAGAGAGAACCGCTGCGGTGAATGTACTGGGTGTATTTATAGTCGGGCTTGCCCCAAGAGTAGCTCACATCGACGTTGTTTGGAAAGTTGGACGCTGCCTCCATATCTAAGACAAAATCGAACTTCTTCAGAATTGCCGTCTGGTAAAAGTGCTTGTTTGGAGATGTAGTCGGGCCCTGTGAGTTGGGATCAATGTAGGTCTCAGGCCTTTGATCCGGGGGACGAGCGGCCAACTTGATACGATATGGTCGTCTGAAGGGATTTGTCTCGGTGATAGTGCATGCCTCCCTGATGGGTACTTCTACAAGCCGTAGACCGTACTGGCTGGCCTCTCGAGCCCAGCTCTCAACTGCGTCTTCAACCAGCTTCGTCGTCACGTTCATCCAGTCAATACGGATATGGTAACAGCCGTCAGGGTTGTGAAGACGGTCGTAGTGCAAGTCGATCCTCTCCGGTCTATATGATCGCTTGCGATGATCAACATCGTACTTGATAACTTTGCTAAGAACCACTCTAGATCGTTTTCCGCTGTGAGAGAGGGATATAGTCGGCGTTGTCGATGTTGACGCAGGAGAGCCACCTTCGTCAACCGAACGAGCCGACATCAAAGCACGAGGCGAATCCCGACTGGATGGTTCAAGACTTGGCGTTGGTGGCACTGCACCTCGTCGCGAGTTAAACCATCCTACATGAGGTTTGGCAAACTCGCTGGCGATTTGATAATAGTAGTTGCCATCGCGGAACTGGTGCCTCTTATCAACATGAACAAATAGGCCCTTGTCTTTGGAATTCCCAGACTTTAGCTCATCATGCGCCATCAAGGCATTGCCCAGGGCCTCGGCATCTTCTCGAGTATCGAGGTCCTCAAAATTATCTAGTAGCCATGTCACCATATCGGATCCGATGAAAGAGGCGGAATAAAGGCGAAGATGCCATCTTCGGTTCTGCAATCTCACGCCTCCGTTCTCGACCGGCTGTTGCATAGCATCAGCCAACGTGGATAAATTCAGGTTGGATTTTTTGAAGCGTTCTTTAGCTGAAACGAGCCCCTTTCGAGTGCCACCCTCCAGTCCTTCGGTGAGAGGGAGTGTTTCAAGTTCAGCAGCAATCACCACCGAGGGGTCGTCAGTTTTGTATACAATATCCAAGGGATTTGGATCTCGTCGGCGCTTCTGTTGACCAACTGAGTGATATCTCCGTTCGGATGGAGGGATATAACGATACTTCTGCCAGGATTGGGCAAGGCGCTTGATACCTTCGATTCGCACCTCTTCGGCGTGATCCCCAGTCTGCGTTTTTGACACGGGGACGTCCTTACGCGAGACCGGGATAAGGACGAACCTTGCACGCCAGAAGCGAAGGCTGTCCATCATTTCATCATGATGTCCAGCAATGTATGAATCAATCATGTTCCAGTTTCGCTCAGGGCGAGGGGTAAGGAGATCAATCTCTCGGGCCTCGTAGGTATCATCCAGTAAAGTGCGGATGGCAGGCTTGTAGATCGGCGAGAAGCCTTGAGAGGTAAATGAGGTATCTGTTGGCTTCCTCATGAAGATGTTCACTTCGACTTCGGTACCATTGACGCACGAGAGCTGGTGAATGCTGTTGCCAACGGACATGAAAATGCTGGTACCATCCTCCAGGGGCTGGTCTCTTGAGAATATGTCACCAATCTTGATGAGATTCTGTCCAAAGGCACGGGCAACCCATGGACCTACCACAACTTGGAAACCCTGGGTGAATCTCAAGCTAATTAGCTCCTGGATGAACTCCTGGCGTGACTTAGGCTCCTCCATATCCTCGTCTGCATCTTGTTCAACGGTGTACGGATGACGATGATATTCGGTATCGAACTGGGTTTTCGAGGGGAAATATTCAGTTGTCAGCGGCACAGAAGCAGGGCAGCAAAGAGCCTTCCATTTCTGAACCTTCATCTGGCCGATTTGAGGGTAAACGTGTTGCCATCGGCTATACAAGATAGTATCGTCAATCGCAAGGCTTTCTGGGTTTGATGGATTCAGGAGTGTTAGCCACGGAGTAATTGAGGTGGTGGGTGACAGTGTCGTTGGTAGGTCTTGAACAGCGCCACCCAAAGCACCAGCACGCAGCTTGTTAGTGTAGAGTTTTTGAACATCGTCAGCGCGAAGAGCATTTGAGGACCTGAGATCGCGATCATCATCTCGCTTCGGTTGCCGATTATTGAACGACGTTCCAATCGTCGATGATGCTGTCCTCAATTGCATTGCAGCCACGTCAAGATTTCCGGAATTGTTCCTCTTGAGAATAGGAATGCTAGGAGTCATAGGCACTCCCTCAACAATGGTATCAGGGGCTTCTGCCCGATACTTGTGTACCGACAGTGATGATGGGTGACTGGCAATTGTTTGAGGAGAACTCGGGCGTAGTTCTGGACGGATTCGAGGGGTTGACGGCTGTTTTGCTTCGCTAGACGTGTGACCAGAGGCGTTGACTGTCTCAGCCTTAATTTCTGCAACTACCGCCTTTGGGGCAGCGATGCCGAATCCTCGCTGCCCTAGACTAATCTGCCTCATGAGCTTGGGTTGTTTCGCAATTGTTTTGGGGGGCTTTGAAGGAGTCGGTTCGACGCTCTTCTTGAGGCTCGTAGGTGATGGCTTATCGGTGTCCATGATATTCATTGACAGTTTTCTCGCCGAGGGGCCAAGAATTGGTGCCTTTTTCTCAGGAAGCGAAGTTCCATATAGGCCAGAATCCTCTGCCAACTGTCTTCTCGTAATTTCATCCAAGTCCTTGGCATATCGTGACGAGTGATGTCGACTACGGCTACTGGAGATCTTCGCTCTGTAATCGTCAAACTCTTGGAGCTGCTTCCATAAGGACTTTTCACCAGGTCGTGCTAATCTATCTGGGACAAATCTTTGGAATCCATAGACATGGTCGAACAGACCTTCTGGCGGACGGCGACTGGGAATGTAGACAGTGTCATTGATACCAGTATTTCGATATTTTTGTGAGGATGGTGGTTCCGTGATGTTAGCCGGGAAGTGCGTGTCGACTTGCAAAGGTGTTGTTTCGATCTCATTAGTTTCCAGGACACTTCTCATCTGCAAAGCGTACATGCGGCACCGAATGTTAAATTCGGCTTCATCGTCTTGTACGACTTTATTGGACACAGATAAAGCGATGCCTTCATATGACAAGGCCTCATCAGATGTCCCGGTCCAGAACGAGACATGCAACCATTGCGGTAGCGCAAAGCACCACTGGTCGCTTGTCGCCATAGACATGAGGGGGTCTGGGCGGCGCGAAAGGCTCATTCCCTTCGAAGGCGAGAAGGATTCGCCGAGAGACTGGTAGCTACCGATCACTGGTGTGGGATGATTAGGTGTGCTATCCCGACTATGAAACGACCTGGAAAAACTAGAACGATGAGCATGGCCATGGTCGTCAGAGTACTGCGGGTTGCGGTACTTGAAGAGGGGGACTGAATGCAGTGGCATCTTTGGCATGCATATTAGATCGATGCCAATACCATTCCCAACCAATGCTTCTGTTGTCCTTCGTAGTGTCTCATAGTCAACCTCAAAGACACCAGAGCCAGGACTGATAACCGCGATAGAAATTCCTGTTCTGGTAAGATCCCTATCAATATGGTCATGGGCAAACTGAGATGAAGCTAGGTTTATTGCCTCAAGAACATTGCCATACATAGCATAGGTCGATTCAGCCTTGACACGAGTTGAAGGAGTATCTCTAGGAATGGAATCTGGACCGTCAGTCGCTGCTTGGGCATTGAGTTTGTGATGATGCAGACTAATGTCCCTGCGGAAGAAGTTGAACTCCACCTTCAACTGATGCAAAATCTTGGTCCATTCTCCGCTGCCCATCTCGCTAACCACAACTCGATAGAAGTCTTTGTATGGTCGACGCAGCCCAGACGGCTGTATGCCTGTGTAATAATCCCCCGACAGGTTGTCGAACTCAGCCGTCAAGCCAGTATCGTATTCCACGCGCGCAAAGAGCACAATGCTAACCAGGTGTTTAGCCTTGAGCATGGCCCATCTCTTGAACAGCGCAGGGAGAAGCCCATTGACGACTTTGTTGAACATGATCTCACCAGAGCTTTCCGCGTCAAATTCCCACATCTCTCTGGCCATTTGGATGAATAGCACGTATCTGGCTGATTCGCTTCGGAAGATGGGCCGAGTATCGCGGGTGAAGAAGGCAGAGTGCGTTCTGCGACCATCAACGTAGATTGCAGTGACTTGGGCCTTGATTGTACCCATGAATAGAACCGATTGACCTTTGTAGACCGTTCTTCCTGTCAATTCTCCAACGGTCATTCTCCAAATATCTGATCTGGAGAGGTATTGGTCTTTGAACGATAACTCCACGTGGGAAGCTTCCGTGGCCGGGTTTTTCGCGTCCACCTTGATCATTTTCAGTGTCCTGCATTTTGTGTGAATCGAGAGTTCTTACCATCGTCAAGAGGACCTGGGAACCTTTTTTCATCCCAAACGCATCCGCGATGTGTTTCAAGACATAAACTTCGATATCAGGATTTCGTGTCTTTGCTTCCTGAGGCATATCTTTTGCCACAAAGAAGTACTTGAAGCACGCGCTGTCCCCATTCTGAGTTCCCGATGTGCCCTTCGAACCATAATTCTGATCTTGGTTCTGCTTGGTACTGGCGCCATGACCAGTCGAGGTCTTTCGCAAGTCGTCCTTGACTGTCGATATGCACATCAATGTCCCAGGCTTTATATCCCCGCTCACTACGTCGAAATTGAGCAGTACCTCGTCTCTGGCGTAGCCCTCGTTGACTGTCACAGTGCATTTGCGTTCTATTCTTGTTCGCTTCTCTTCCTTTATGGTGGAATGAGTCGATACACTTGCGGGCGAAGCTGGAACCTCTATATGGGTGCGATCCAAGCTTGGCCTGCTCAAGTGTCGCCAGTGAGGCGGTCCCTTGCGCGGGACCAGGTTCCTCGAGCTACCATTTCGTGACATGGGATCTGGCTGTCGCTATCGCTATCGGTCGCTATGCGGGGGGGTTCGACAGGGCACGATGCAATCCTGTAGCTAGCATGCTTGTTCGAGTAGATTGACCCGATTGACGAAGCCGATCGTGAGGCTGCGGATGGAGAATCGCTTGTCGCAATGGATATCGTCAGTAGTCTAACAACGACGAAGGTGAGGTCGGCTGTCGGCAGAATTGAGCCACCGCCTTCCGATTTAGGTACTTTGCTCATGAACTAGCCATCGCTGTATAACATGATTGGTTGTTGATAAAGCTGCTGGTCCAGGGACCTTGGCGGAAACCTTTGTAGGTTGTACTCCATCCCTCGGGAACTTGGACACAGGACCAGATATCATGTTTGTATTTCAATATTTGTTGTGTTTTTGCGTATTGTTTTCTATTTTCCTTCCTGCCACACAACTTTAGGGTCACTCCCACCCAATAATATAAACTTGCATTAAAAGCTTTATATATCACGCTTTGAGTAAAGATGTCCTTAACTAAAATACAAACCTAACCACCAACGCCTGTCGCTTCTCGCGCTTGCCTTTTGTACCAATAGTTGGCCTCAATTGCAGAAAAGTCTAATGGGGTAGTTACTAGCAAGTCGAAATAGACTTTATTCAAGTGCCTTCTGATTGAGAAAGGAGTACTGCAGGACGACCTGCGGAATCATCGGGGGTCGAGACGGATAGCCACGTGGGCGGCCGAAGATGGAAATAAAAAAAAGTATGTAATAAAGGGAGAGAGGCCGGCTACACGTCTGGGTGTGTCGGATACCCTGTTTCGTGGTCAGTACACAGAAATAAACATGCGGAACGTGAAACTTACACCACGAGCAGACTGCAATGATGGAATAAAGACAAATGAGAAGCCAGCCCTCCAGCCAGTGGCTTTTGCCGTCTCCAATCAAGTAGTTGACCAACAAGACTGCAACAAACATCGTTGCAACTTGGAACAAGTCGAAGCTCAGATTCATCTCATCGTTGCCCATTCCCCAGCCAATGATAACCAAGAGGGGAATGAGGAATAGAGCAACCTGCATGGAACTTCCAACAGCCACACCGATAGCCAAATCCATTTTATCTTTGATTGCAACGGTCACGGCTGTAGCATGCTCTGCTGCATTACCCACGATAGGTAGTAGAATCAGTCCAACAAATTCCTCCGACACACCTCCTTGTTTAGTGACTGCATCAATAGAATCGACCATATACTCAGCACATAGAGCGATCAGTACAGTGGCAATTGTCAGTGTAGCAATAGCGACCCAGAAGTGCAGCTGGGGCTCTTCTTCTTCGTCTTCCTCGTCTTCAGGTTTTGGAAGTCTGTGGGGGTTCATAAGCATCTCAGACAGACGTTCATTCTCCTCGCGGTTTGTCATGCCACCCCCAATGAGAGCACCAGGAACCATAAGTCCCTGACGGATATCTCCACTCCCACGTGACCATGGCTTTGCGGCGACTTTCTGGCCTTCCTTGGCGAAGGTGCTCTGATGGGTCTTGAGCTGGAAGAGGAGATAGGCAGCATAAACAACGAGCAAGATAACCGCTGTGCCTCTCGAAAGACGGGCTACCTTATCGGCAGGCGTATCCTTCGCTTGATCAAAAACCGTTGGTACAATGACTGACGCCACTGCTAGGGCGAGCATGCTGTAACTCTGTTAGTTTTCGCCCAACAACCAATATCTACACTTACCTGGCAGCAGTTTGAGCGACAGTTTCATTGAAATACTGAGCCTCTCTCCTAAGCCCTCCAAAGAAGAAACAGAAGCCAAGCACAAGGAGAAGGTTACTCAGGATTGAGCCCACCAAGGATGTCTGAACAATGACAACCTTGCCATCAACTAAGGCGAGTATGGCAACGATCAGTTCGACGGCGTTTCCAAAAGTCGCATTAATTAAACCTCCCAAGACCTCGCCGGTTCGTAGGGCGATCTCCTCGGTGGCAAAGCTGAGAATGGCTGCAAGCGGTATGATTGCAATAAAGTTGACGACGAAAACAGCGATTCGACTGACGCTGTGGACGTAGTTGATGGCGATACCGACAGGGGCGGCAATGAGAAGGATATTGATATATGAATTGAGAAAGGTTCTCTGAAGTTGGTTTCGAACGGTGAACGGCTCTTTGGGTTCGACCTTGCGGAACAATTTCGTAGACTCTCGTTTCTGAAATTTTCGCCTTTCTAAATCAATGTTCTGGTCTGCAGCAGCCACGGCATCTTCGCGTTTCCTATTTCGTAGTTGACTTTCATCGCCAACAAGCGAGCGTTGTGAGATGGGAATATCGTCGTTTCCATCAATTGGCGAGCCACCAATCATCTTTTCTCGGTCATATTCGCCTTCCTTGCTTCTCCTCAAATCAGTCATCGTCTCTGCTGTCGACCACTCTCTGGCTGGTCCGCTACGACCAGGTTCGGTGGCAGCGTGTGCCAATCTCTCTCCGGCTGTGTCTTCTCGTGTTTGTTGTTGTTCCAGGCGGCCGGCGTCCGATAGGGCGCGTGTCTGTCGTTTCCACTCGACGTGACGGAAGGGATTCCAAGATTGATCAGTGCTGGTACGACTGAGGGTGTGCGCTTGACGCTTAATGTTGAAGTGGTTGACTATGGTGGTATGAGTAAGCGAATAGCAACAGCAGATGAGGCAATAGTAACAAAAGTCCTAGGTCGTGTGGCAGAAAAGCCAATTGTCGAGCCCGTAAATCGTGAAAAGTGCAAAAACTGAAAGGGGTCCTTACAGGAAGACATCGCCAAGAACTGGGGTCCAAGTTCTTACGTGGGTCAACTGATGCTGAGGTTGGGTTGTGTGCGTGTCACTTGCGGCGCGGCTCGGCACTGCAAAGTATAAAACCAGAGAGAGAGATGGAGATGCCAAGGTTTCGAGGAACAGGGCCTGAAGAGCTGGTGGTGGGTTCAGTTTTGTTGATTTCTGGTCAACTCAATTTAATAGTGAGGTCACCAGTTTTGTCTTCCCCTTTATTTCGTTGGAACGGGCTCTCTGTTGGCCGGTTATTATGAGCGGCACGTCAAGGGGCAGCCAGATGTTACCTCACAATTGGCACAAAACAAGCTCCGCGCAATGCCATACCAGGTAGGGAACGAGAGGCCTCCTCTGGTTCTGGAACTTGACTTATCCAATAAGCTTGATTCAGAGCTTTTACCCAAACGCTTTTGGTCCCGCTGGCATCATTGGCAGCCACAGTACAGCAAACGAAGAGCGAGTGGCTGTATCCGTGCCAGACGGTAAGAACCAGCTAGTTACTGTACAGTGCAGTACATGATTCAGAGCTGCGCATCTGACCACTTCACTGAGCGATAGCCCATTGGCACGTCTCGGGTATGGCTCATGAGCTAATAAACAACTTGGTACAGTACAGTACCAAAGCCTTTTTCCTGCGGGTCATCATCAAAGAGACTTGATCGTTATTGATGCTTGCAGGGATTAGTCGGCGCCAAGCCGGCTAAGACTTGCCGAGCGATCTGCTTACTTCTTGGCGATCTGGCTACCCTGACACACAATCAAAATTATGTCATCTGTGCATTGCTTTATCCAATTGTATTGTTTCTTGGCATTCGCGTGGCATATCTTTCCCCGTTTTATATCCGCTCTCTGTTTCAACTTTTGATGCTATCCTCATAAGACCTCATAAGACCTGTATTCTCTTATGCTATAGTAACCCAATAGTTAGGTAATTCATTTGGCTGATTCATTATGATATACATCTCTGTCAAAGATCTGTAGGAGACAGTATGAGATTCCCGAGCCCGTCTTTGTCTTCCAAATCAATACGGGCATGACGGGTGGTAATAAATAAGCCCCGCATTTGTATTCCACGACATTAAAGCAATCAGGTACTTAGTTAAAGTTGTGGAGAAGCTTCCACGGATAAGGAAAAAGAACTTTCAATGTAACAGGCCTCAAAGAACCTCAAAGGACCAAGCGCGAAATGTCCTGTCGTTAACCAGCCCAGAAACCAAGCAGGCATGTAATAAACGCCAAGTTAATAGAGGTTACTTATTAAAATCAAGTCACTCTTACAATGCATTAGAATGGCTCAGCCAAGTTTGTACCACGACTTTAAATTTAAATGGTATTAAATGTGCCAGCGCTGATATGTAAATATTTGTGCTGCGCTAGTTCTCCTCGTCTGCACCAAAAGGTGAGCTACGTGACCCATGGCGCATAGCTCAGGTATCATCAAGTCGAAAATCGCAAGGCCCCAAAGCTCCAAACGCCGTTTATCTTCTCTTGGGTCCTTCTTTCACATCAGAAACCCATTAATGGTAATGTCGGCCAAGCCATGTTCCAAACGCTCTCTGTAATGCCACCCACCCTTACGGGCCAAAAACGCCATTCCCAGCAGCATTCATAGCTCACTTAAAAATCAGTCCAAACCATTTCAAATACCATGTCCCCTGTTGAATTCCATACGCCTCAATGTCTGCTTAAATCCAGTCTCCGTCAAGATCTGCATCCATTTCTGTCTCAGGCAATGGGTTCTTTCGAGGTCGTCCCCTTTTTCGTGGCTGGGAGTCGGAACGCGCTCGTTTCTTGCGCCCTCCTGGTGTGTGTCCTCCTTTTCGCTTGCGTCCCCTATCCGCAGTAGGGTCACCATCGTCATCCTCATCTGCACTTGGGGTATCGGGCCCCAAGTCCATCTGCTCTCCGTCATCTGCGACCTTGAACTCCTTGTCGACATTCAGGAGCTCTACCAGAGCAGTACACTTTTGAACCATTCGCTCTTGGCCCTGAAGTCCAGCCATATGAGACTCGATCTCGTCCCAGACCTTGTCTCCGTGAACGCCTTGAGCCTTCACTGGCGTCTTATTGAGATCCTTGGCCAGTGCCTTGGCCTTGCTGTCGTGTCGGCTAGTGCCCATGCCATAAAGCCGACGTAGATATGTTCGCGTTTCCCACATTGATAGGAGAATGACAGACGCTGTTGTAAGCTGACGAAGGCGACTGGGTTCGACATTGGACGCGAGAGCTGGCGTGGGCTGGCCGTCAAGAGGCGTAGCTACGCCGGCAGGGTCGTTTTCCGTTCCAGGCATTGCTGCCGGTGCCTCAGACGCCGATAATTGCAAGGCATCTACACGAACATTGAAGACTTCTGATTCGATAGCTTGAGCAACCGGAGCACCCGTGCTTGTCACGATTTTCTCGATAGCATTTACTGTGGTTTGCAACTCTCCAACCGTCTGATATTCGAAGAAGGCCAAGTTTTCGGTAATGAACCGCGCGAAGGCCATGTGTGGTGGAACCTCCCCAGCTGTATCGAGCTTGGCTAGATCAAAGTCCAGTTGACCACAGAGCTTGTCTAGAAAGCGCTGACGATTCTTCATTTTGCTAATCTTCAGCACTTCGATCAGGAAGTGTAATTTGGACTGGAACGGGTTGGTCGTGGCACCGCGAGTATCTTCCACAACGTCACGCTGGTAGTTAAAAGCCGACTGCACTGCTTTAGCGTACTCTCGCTCAAGAACGGTCTCATGCTTCTCGTGTGCATATCGGTGCTCAGAAAACGCCAGCTCCGCAATTCTGCGGTTGGGTGATGTTTCCAGAGTCATCAATGTAACACAAGTCTCCTTGGGGTGTGTTAAGCCCTGTCGGTTGATGCTACCGAGGACCTCCGTGGCGAGAAAGGCATGATCGCCCTGACTTGAAAGTGCGATCCGGGATACGTGTTTCAAGAATCTCTGTGAAGTGGCGCTGGCGACATCATCAAAGTTAGTCCCTCCCATGACTGTCAGCTCCCTCTTCTTGCCCATAGCCGGCCCTTCCGCTGCTGTTTCAGATCGCCTCTCTTCTGTAAGAAGAAACTCTCGGATTGATCTTAAGATCAGCACCTCGAGACCAGGGACCTTCTCTTTGAAAATTTGATCAAACAGTGTATACAGCTTAGGAACCACGTAGTTACGGGGCCATGCTTGGCAAATCAGCCCGAGAGCGTCAAGCGCTGACTTGCGGATCTCTAGTGGTTTTGAAGGTGCTACAAGGGGAATTAACTTCTCAATGGCGAGCATGGGAACTGAGTCTCCTTTCCATTTGGGAAACTTCGATTTGAAGGTGGGTGTCCATTCATCCAGCTTGCAATGTTTCGCGATCATTCCAATGAGTAGGCTGTATCCATAAGTAAGCGAGATCGCAGTTTGGTCGATGGGTCTCGCTTGTATTTGATCCAGTTTCAAAATGCTGGATAGTAGACCACCAACTAGGGGCGTGAAAGAGTTGAGTAGTCCACATACGACCTGGGTGCATGCAACCAGATCGTCGAGAGGATTCCGTTGGATGACCTTTGAGAGAGCTTTCAGCAGGAAGTTGCGCACTTCAGAAAGGAACTCTGTATGAACGCTGGATAGGGTCGGTAATACTCGACGATAGATGATTGTTACATGTCGGAAAGCAGCCAGCTCCTCGGGTTTGGAGAAGTTCGCAAGGTGTGGTTTAAGAAGCCGAATCTGCTCAAAGTTAAAAAGCTTGGGCTCAGCGTTTGCAAATATTGTAAGTACTTGCAGCGCATCGCGTCCAGAAGGGACTGAGGGGTCGTCCGGGTCAAGGTTATCTATCAGTCCAAACATGTTGGCAACGAGCTTGGTGCAGACTGTAAACGGTCCACTTAAAGACTTGTCTTTGGGCTTGAGAATGGACCGGAAAACTTTATCAAGCATTTCAGTAACTGTGCCGGATTTAACCGTCTGGATAACGAGCGATACGTGCTCGTTGAGTGAGGTCTGGTATACAGCTGTTCCTTCGTCTTGATAAAATGGCGCGAACCAAACTTCCTCGATCATCTGACGGGCTAGATCGCGAACACCTTCATCGGGATCCTGCACCCGACGCAACAGCCCGTTCGCTATCATACTGCGCAACGATTTACTCGGGTTGCGAAGATAAATATCGCGGGTGAGCTTCATTGCGCGTTTCCGTACACCAAGGCCGTTGTCTTGGAATCGATTGACAATCATTGGCGTTAGTGAGGTCTCAAGACGGGGTCGCATGGTCATGCAGTTGCCAAGTAATCCGAGTGCAGAATCTCGCACCTGTATCGATGAATCGCCGGCACAATCCAGAATCAAGTCAATAACGGTAGAATCAGTATCCAAAATTGAAGGGTCCGTCTCTAGAACTTGATTGACACTCTTGAGACTTCTGCTTCGGACTGTAGCTTGGTCACTAGCCATAGAGCCGAGAAGAATGTTCAGAATCTTGCCAAATGCTTCGCAGAGTGGTGAGCGCAGCAAGATGATCGAGTAGGAAAGTTTGGCTTGATTGGTTGAAACAGTCTTGAAAGTGTACTCGTTGACAAGCCATCTACGATCCTCAACCATCATTCTCAAGCGATAGGCCAGGCGTCCCAGTTCCTCATCTCGTTCGTCATCCCCTTCAGTGTAGGAATCGTAGCCAGTATGTACCTGGGAGGCCCAGCCAGTGACTAGAAACGAAATGGCACTTGTCAAATGCGGATCTTCATTACTCTTGTTCTGAACATGCTCCAGAACGACCCGATAAGGACCAGTCCATGCTACGAGCTGTTCCACACGGGTTTTATGCTCCAGGGTTTGGCTAGCGACATCAGCAAGGTATTGTGACAATTCATCAGCGTCATTACCATCCGAAGAACCTGTAAGTCTTTGGACGTGGGAACGAAGGCGCGAGATGGCAGCACTCAATCCACCCAACAGCTCCAACGCCATGTTCTTGGCTGGAGCTGCAGTCTTGGGAGCTTCGAAAAGCTGCACCATCATGATCATGAGGATGCGAAGAAGCAATTCGGCAGACGGCCAATCTGGCGAATCAAGACAAGTTGTGAAGTCTTCAACGAAAAGATCAAGCAAATTTCGGTAAGGGGTATCTCCGGATTTGGTGGAGCCAATAGCACGCTTGACAATGAAGTTTATCACGTAGGCTGCATTGCTCTGTGCCGACTCGAAAAGCGGAGCGACTGAAATTCCGAGGTCGTTGATAGCAACAGAGTGTTGCTCGGCACCTTGGACCTCGCTATTAATGGAGGAAGCAAACTGCTTCGCTCCAGGTGCAGGGTCATCGTCATCAGATTCTTCCTGCTCACCGTCAGGGTTCCGTAGTAGTTTGTTGCGTGTTCGATTTTTGCTGCTATCCACACGCCCAGAGCTGGCTTGAACTAGCCTCATGATCAAAGCAGAGACAGGTTGAATGCTTCCTCCGTCAGAGAGCTTGAACTGGCGAGCACTTTGCTTGCCAACTGGAAGCTTTTCGAGAGAGGTGAGGATTTCGTCGATAATGCCCTGACGTTGTTCGGGTTTGATTAAGAAAATTTGTGACAGCATGTCCATTGCCACAGACCGGAGCCCATCAAACTTTTGTACTCCCATGACGGAGTCTTTCTCGAAATATGCGTTCTCCATGAAGATGAGGCGAGACGCAGTATATTCAAGTGAGTTAATCACGGACTCTGAAAGTTCGATCTTAGTAACAAGCTCCGCTAGCAAAGCAAACAATTTCTGGCAGCAAAGGAACACTGTTGTGATGGACTTCTTGTTCTTCGAAAACAACTTGAAAACACTTGACGCAGGCCCCGATGGTCGAAGTTCTACAAGAGGCATGACGATATCTTCAGTGACTTTTCTGAATATATCGACACTCCTCTGAATGATAGTTTCTGAGTAGAGTTGCTTGTCCTCCCTGCCACCTGAGAGGATGCGCAGACACGTACGAGCTGATTTCAGGATTGTCTCCACCTCTGAAAGCTGTTGAACCCACGCGTCAACCGCATCTTCGCTCCAGGTTTCGTCAACTCGTATCTCCAGGTTCTCAACTTGCTTCAAACTAGCGTCACTCAGTTTCATGATTTGAACCAGGTGCTCCACAGGGACCCGGTCGAAACATCGCAGAGTAATGGTTTTCTGTATCGCGCCATGCATTTTTTGTTGCGAAGAGGCGGTCATAGCAACCTCTTGGTCCGGTGTCATGGAAACGACTTCATCTTGCCCAGATCCATCTCCAAGCACTCGGCCTACAGAGTTGAAAACAACGTGTACAAGCTTCTCGAACGCATGAAGGGCTGCGTCGCTGCGTTGACGCTGGTCAAGGCTCTCGCTAATCAGATCTTGGCTATCAGAGTAGCCTTGCTGGTTGTCCTTTCGAGCCGATAGATGGTGAGGGTCCTCCGGGCGTTCTTCAACTTCGATATACTCTTCCCGATTGATACTTGTAGCTGGAAGCTCGATTCGAAACGCCCCGTTCTGGTCAGCTTCGGCGGTGGTCTGGACAGGAGACCGAGCAGTAGATCCTGGGGGCTGCACCGCCGGTAGTATTTTGTGCTGGTGCTGTTGTTTACGCGGGGTTGGAGCAGATGGAGCCGGGTGCGCATCGCTCACATCAACATATGTAGACGGATCGAACTGGCTCTTGGACGGTATGGCAATCTCAATCCTAACAGAGTTTGACCTGTGTGCCTGAGAGTTATGCGCCGGCAGATTGGGGGGTTGTGGTTGATTCGGTGAGTTAATCGAGGAAGAGCGCTGCTTGGGGGTCGATTGGCCTCCAGTCTGACCGTTGAGTTGTTTGATCTCGGAAATGAGAGGCTTCGTCGCTTTAAAATAGCCTCCCACCTTATCGAAGACATTTCTCGTGAGCGGCGACAAGCCATCGATCAGGCTCTTGCCGGTTGGGGGAGTTGAGATAGTTCTCGAAATAGACGGAAACTTGCTATTCATTCATCAGATATAAACAATACTGTGCTCGGTATGTCTCTCGTACTAGTGGGTTCTCTGACTCGGTTTAATGTCTTGATAGACATGCTCAACCGCTTGCTTGACATTGCGCGGCATCTGGTTGTGGCCTGCAGCTTCCTTGTTCAGGTTGTTGAAATCGTGGTTTTTAAACAAATCGGTAAGAGGAAGCGCAGGCGAGCCAGAGCCTAGAATGGGGTCGGGAATGATGTCTGGCTAGAGTCAGAAAGGAAGATCTTGAGAAGCGGTGACAACTGACCTGAAATGAGTGGAATGGTTGAGGTCTGTGGTGAATAGGGAAGCGCCTCTTGTAATGTGAACGGACGAGTAATGCCCTCCTCTGTTCCTGTTTGGGCAAACTGCCCATTCGGAGGGGCCCCGTGCTGATGCATGTTGTTCATTGTAGGAAGGGGGAAAGCGATGGATCACATAGCTAATTTCGAAAGGAAAGAGCAAACGGGTACTGGCGCATCGGGCGGAAGCTGGCAGGAGGATAGGGACCAGTGCGGATCAAAAGACACGCTACAAGCGCGTATTCGCCAAAATTAAATCCTCAAGATGCATGCGAATGGAGTCGCGATTGAGGCGAAGGGGGAAAAAACGGTGTGAATCAAATGCACCTAAGCATTGTTGCCCACTTTGAAGGAAAGTAAACGTTGAGGTCGAAGCCTGCGGAAACCAACATAGTCAGCCTCGCGAGATTCGAGCTTTCCTTGGATGTTGGAAAGGCAATTGCTGATCCGTGCGCCAGGCACACCACCACTCAGCGGTTTTTCCCACTCGCCCCACTCTGGCCTCGCCAGTTTTTCCGAAGGACCCCTACAATCAGACTTTCTCTAGGTATGATGACTGTGCCAATTTTTTGTCGCTGAATTTATCCATTTTGCGCATGCTGCAAAACAGACCCTTCGATTGTGTAGGAACTAGCCCAGCAATTCACAATGGCTGCGATTGGAACTCTGGTCTTTTGTACCGACTGCGGTAATCTTTTGCCCGCGACAAAAGGAACCCAGCGAAATGTTTTGCATTGCGAGTGCTGTGGCGCCGAGAATCGAGGTTTGTTCGCTTCTAGGGTGGTGTTTGACGGGATCTAATCGTTTGCACAGATACCGGCTCGAAAGTTACCGTTACGCAAACAAAGCCTTCCGATTTTCCTTCTTTCCTGAGACAAAAGTTGCAGTCAAGTGTCCAGGCTGTTGAGAAGCACAATTTACAAACCGAGAGTAAATCCCAGGAAACATGCCCCAAGTGCGGTCGCGAGGAGGTCAAGTACACCAATGTTCAGCTGCGCGGTGCAGATGAAGGCTCAACAGTCATTTACCTTTGCGACTGCGGCAACTCGTGAGAAACTCCAATCCTTCTATTGAACTAATCTAACAATCGACTTTTAGATGGCATGAAAACAACTAGATGTAATACTCGACAATGCGAGCGTATTCATCAATCAGGCGGAAGCTCCTGCGGTCTCGGGGATCAGCGCGTACTCAGCCTCTCCACCCTTCTCGTACTCAGCGATATCCAGCGCAACAATGCAACTCTCTCGAACGACCTTTTCCTTGTCGTGAAGGAATTTTCTTAGGGTATCTTCGACACCTTCTTCTTCGCCTAGACTTCCAAGAGCCTCAGCAGCCTCGTGACGAACCATACTGGCCTCATTGACATTACTCAGCGCCTCAGTCAAGGCTGGAATGGAAGCAGGATGCGAGAGCTGGCCGAAAACGAAAGCAATCTCGTGTCGGAAAAGGGCGGACGAATCGGATAATCCTTTGGCAAGAGCGAGGACAGCAGGGACAGCAGTGGGTAGGTCAGGAGGGGAGGCAAGGTCTCGAAGAGCAAACATGGCGCGGTAGCGGAGGAAGAGAGGCAGGCTTGTATCCATAAGCTTGCGGCCAAGCTCTTCAACCTCAGCCTTCCTCTCGGATTCGGGCATCGGGGGCGCAGGATCGATAGAGGCAAAATCACTAGAACATAATGTTAATCAGGGGCAACCCAAGATATGATTTCACGAACCTAGGGCGCAGCTTTTCCTTTCGTCGCTCCTCTGAGTTTTCCCATTCAATACGCTCGATGGCGATTTCGCAGGTCTCGATGATGCTGATATCCTCTTCCTTACGGTCTCGGTATTCGCGGAGGATGTCAAGGTTGTCCGTCCATCCCAGAGCACCAAGGGCTTCAGCGGCTTCGTGGCGGCACATGGGGTCCTCCTTCAGATCGGCGAGGACCTGGCGAAGGGGTTTAACGGCAGCAGGGTTGCGTGTTTGTCCGAGACAGTATGCGAGTTCGTGCTTGAGGAGGGCCGAGGGAGAGGTGAAGCCAGCAGCGATTGCCTCGATGGCGGCAACCCTTGTGGCATCATCATCTGAGGTAGTCGCAACGTGCTTCAGAGAGAAGAGAGCGCGAAAACGGATGGGTAGAGGGGTCTCCTCTGAACAGAGGGATTTCCTCAAGCTCATAACAGTTGAATCGGTCGAGTTATCAGCAGAAGGCGACATTTTTATTTAGGTATCGAGTTGGAATGGTTCGTGATGATTATCGCAACACACCTTAGATCAGCTCAGAATAAAATCTTCGCGGGGTCCTGAGCTTATCTTATCTCAGACCAACGTGAAATACCCCGCTACTGCGACGGTTTTTTTTTTTTTTTAAGTTGTCTCAGTCATACATGGCTTCTAGACATCACCGTAGCCGGTCCGATAACCGGCGGGCTTCAACATGTGTTGGAGCAAAAGCGTCAGGCTGCTGCTCATGGGTCGCTAGGCAAATGAAACAAAGTTATAGAATACCTACGTTAAGTTGTACTTTTCGAAATCCTCGTACCAATTTGTCAGATTACGAAAGTCCTGGATCGAGTAGCTGCACACATCCTTGATTGAGCCTCTCTGAATTGCTACAAGTGCCCGGTTAGAAATGGTCAATTTTGAAGTTGTTGCGTGGGTAATTATAGAAATTTATTATCACCCACTGTGCAGCGATATGTTGATGCACCAAGATACAATAGATGTACCTATGATGTATGCATGTATTACATACCTAGTACCATCTACGTAGTGAGCCTAATGATTGGCTTCACTCTTCCTAGGTGTCTCGAGCATTTGCCTCCCGACGACTACGTCTCAGTATACGCATAATATTCAGCAAGATTTCAAACAATTGGAGATCATAGTAGAAATCCCATCTACAACGGGGTTCGGTTTATAATGAGAATATATCATACCAGTCTCTGTTTCTCTTGGCTCATTCGAGTGTTTGTTACTCCGCGGCGATACTCCATTACCCGACGCTTGATAAGCAGCCAATCAACATAGACGCTTAGTACTTACCCTAGGAACAACCACGATCTATTATCTCAACTAACCCAACCTTCTTTCGACTTCTGTTGATAATATGTTACATGCTTAAATATTTGACCTGGAATATCTCATTCACTTTTCCGATCGGTCTTTCTGCTGTTTCCTCACGCCCACACAGCGCTATTATCTGGAAATTGCTTTAAGTTTATTATTAAGCTTCGGCCTTCACATCGCCACCTCCGGCTCACTTTCTTTCATTTCATCTCATTCCACAACAATCATGGCACCGTCTCTTGAAGCACCAGAGGCTGTGGATGATGTCCTCGCCAACCCGATCAAGCAGAAACCACAACTTGTCGCTCCAGAGCCTCAAAACTGTGTCGGCCCCGACTCAGAGCAGGCCGGCAAAGCGGACGCATGTGCCGGGTGTCCGAACCAAGCCATCTGTGCATCAGCACCAAAGGGTCCAGATCCCGATATTCCCATCATCTCTGCCCGTTTGGAGAATGTCAAGCATAAGATTTTAGTGTTGAGCGGAAAGGGTGGTGTGGGCAAGAGCACGTTTACATCCCTACTGGCACACGCCTTTGCAACAAATCCGGAAAGCACCGTAGGTATCATGGACACTGATATCTGCGGACCCAGCATCCCCAAGATGATGGGCGTCGAGGGCGAGACAGTGCACGTGAGCGGTGCGGGCTGGTCGCCTATCTGGGTCATGGACAACCTCTCTGTCATGAGTATTCAGTTTCTACTGCCGAACCGAGATGACGCTGTCATTTGGCGAGGTCCCAAGAAGAACGGTTTGATCAAGCAATTCCTTAAGGATGTGGAATGGGGTGATCTTGACTTCTTACTCGTCGATACACCACCAGGCACAAGCGATGAACACCTCAGCGTAAACTCATTCCTGAAGGAGAGTGGGATTGATGGCGCTGTCATGGTCACAACACCACAGGAGGTATCACTTCTGGACGTACGAAAAGAGATCGACTTCTGCCGCAAGGCTGGTATTCGGGTTTTAGGGCTCGCAGAGAACATGAGTGGTTTTGTCTGCCCTAAGTGTTCAAACGAAAGCCAGATCTTCAAGGCCAGCACAGGCGGAGGACGAGCATTGGCTGAAGAGATGGGCATTCCCTTCTTGGGATCAGTACCATTGGATCCCAGGATCAGGATGGCCTGTGATTACGGAGAGAGCTATTTTGACTCGTTCCCAGATAGTCCTGCATGCATCGCGTTTCAAGGAGTTGTTAAAAATGTTGCGACGCAGCTGGGGTTAAAGACGCAGGATGTACTGCCGAAGGAGTAGACAGTCCGTTTAACGTTACATTGTTATATAGATCATGCTATATGGACTTTGTTGCCGCGCCATGTTTCTCTCCTCATGTGCGTCTCCTGATTACTCCGACTTGAGCTTATCAGGAATTTCTTCCAGATCTTCCGCTGACTCAATATCAATAACTCGCCCAACCTCGGCAGTGTTGCGCATCAGCTCCTTGGCGCCGGCGTAGAGCATTCTGATTTCGGCGTTACATGTAACGGGGAGGTAGAAGATAAGTACATATGGCACGGACAGTCGTCCATCTCCCTGTGGTCGTATTAGTATCGTATGCTTCTGGCGAAGACTCGATCAAGCATACCATGGTAAGGGGATAGCTCAAAAGGATGAAGCGAGGTGCATGATCGGGAAGGTCGTCGCCAATCTCCTCGAGGGTCGTGTAAACGGTCTTGTCTTCGTCTTGTCGGATCTCGTAAGTGTTCTTATCGATCATGTCTAAGGCGAAGGTCAGTATCAAACAAGCGGGCATGGACGGTAAGCCACATCAAGGTGAGACGTACATACAGATAACAGCTTGAGGTCCCTTGGCTCGAGAAGTAGTAAGTCGAAACTTGCGGAGGTGGTCTTTGGACTCTTGTGAGAAGGTATACAGTCGCGATTCGGATGCCTGCGCGCACAATGTCAGCTGCTGGATCGAGGAGAGTAAGACAACGAATGAACGGATGTACCATTGTGACGCTGTGTTAGAATTTGTTGATGTGCGAAAGCTCCTTTGTAGATTTCTCAAAGCCGTCGTAGATCCCTCAGCTTTCGTAGTAGGAATTCAATGATCAGACAAGTTAGAGTGGTGAAGCCCAATGCCCCGCCAAAGGGTAGCTGTTAACCCCCACATTGTCCCGCCATCGTGCTAGCGTCATCGACAGCTGTTGATATGGATCCAGACGACATTGGATTAAAAGAGAGACTTGCAGATTTCCCTGGTATCTACCTATCACTTGACTCTCAGCCTCTCATACTATACCTGCCCTCGGCATCCATGTTTTCACGCATCTTCCAGGTCACAAGACATCTCTCAACCCCCGTTGCAAACAACACCAGACGATTTGCCCTTAGAAGAACCATGTCTCCTATATCGGCGGATGAGCGCAACTCGCGTACTATCTCTACAGCCGCCTGCTTGATTATCGGCGACGAGGTTCTAGGCGGCAAGGTATAGTTACATAATTATCTCTTCTTTCCTACACCATGGAGGACTGACGCCCTGAACTTAGACTGTTGATGTGAGTAATTCGAGAAAGTGTTAGATATTGAATTGATCCAAATAGACCAACTCTGCCTATTTCGCCAAATGGTGCTTCAACCTCGGGATTGTAGGTTTCAACTATAGTTAAGTATGAACAAATGCTGAACAGCTATAGAACCTCAAGCGAATCGAGGTTATTGAGGACGACGAAGGCGAGATTGTCGAGGCTGTTCAGAGGATGAGTGACCGCTACGACTTTGTCGTCACAAGGCAAGTCCTCCAACAACACCAGATACAAAACAAATTACTGACATGATTTAGTGGTGGAATTGGACCTACGTAAGAATTCATAGCCTCCGGATCCCCAATTGCTAACATCTCAGGCACGACGACATTACTTATCAATCCATCGCCAAGGCCTTCAACCTACCTCTCAAGCTACACCAAGAAACCTTTGAGAAGATGAAGCTGATGTCTACGCCTCATCTTAATCAACCCAAGTTTGACTGGGAGATAGACAGTCCAGCACGCAGGGCAAAGCTTCGAATGGCTGAATTACCAACGGACGAATCGCGTGATCTTAAGAGCCAGGCCATTTTCCCTCATGAGGATCTCTGGGTTCCTGTGTCAGTTGTGAACGGAAACATCCATATCTTGCCGGGTGTGCCAAGACTTTGTAAGCCATTTTCTTAACTTTGGTTGCTGTCTGCTGACCGACGACAGTTCAAGGACTCCTTGAAGGACTGAAGCCTCACATTCTCCCACGCCTCACTGATCCTGAGGGTAAGGGCACACATAGAGTTTTATTCTCTACGCCCCTTCCTGAAAGTGGCGTTGCCGACTATCTCACAACATTGGCTGCCAAAGTTGGACCTAAGGGTGTGAAGGTCGGGAGTTACCCTCGCTGGGGCAAGAAAAATAACACGGTCACTCTCGTCGGACGGTGAGCAAAACTCTGCCAAGTGATCTAGTGACGAATACGCTGACACAAATATAGGGACTTGGACTACCTTGAGAGTCTTGTGGAGGAAGTGGAAGCTGGTATTAAGGGTTTGCGAGTTGAAGCCGAGAGCGACGGAGAAGAAGACCCGAAGCAGATTAAGAAGCAAGCGACCGAAAACGCGGACAAGGATATCACGGAGCAAGTTACTGAGAAGCCTTGATGGTCTTTGAGAGATGGCATCCCTTTGAGTCAACAAGTATCGATGGAGAGTCATAGTTGCCTTGGCTATAGTTACATCCCTCGAGACGATCATGACGAGGCGCCATTGGCTAGATGGTCTGTTTCGTTAGTATCCTTGGATATATGTAGACAGATGTTATAGAGTGTTCGGAATCGATCGTAACCTGATACCGGCGCACGGGCTCGAAACTTTTGGTGATTCAACGGCCAAAAACTGGTCATTTGGTCGATCAGTTTTTGTTTATACGTCCTGTAGGCTACAGAGTACATCGTTGTAACTAGTCTCGTAGAACAAGTCAATGTCCATGAAATCTTGTACAGCGACCCCATTTTAGCTGTGCAACTAGTACTAATGTTCTAACTAGCCGGACAAGCTTCACGTTACCTGTCAGATTCAACACTTGTTGCCAACACATAAAACATCTGTCGTACATCATGGTACAAGGTAAAGGACGTGTTGAGTTCTTGTTGCATCACCTTGACTCTGGGGTTGGCCAGCTTCCGGCAACCGAGATAACTGGAGCGGAGTTTGAGTCTCATTTCCGAAGGTCTGAGGGGCCGTAACGTGGTATCAAGCTGGGAGAACTTGCCTTGTTTAAGTCATGTAATCATACGACTTCAAGGAAGAGGAGGGGTCAGCGATTTCTTGCGTTGCAGATCGACGTTTGAACATCAATATCAATGTGACAGCCTCGCGTAGAAGACTAGAAATCGATTTGCGCTTCATGTGATGGCCAACTGTATTCGGAAGCTGACTCGAGGCTCTTTGCTATAGGAACCTGGGGTGCGTTGAAGACCAGGGGTAATGGTGGAGTCAATAGATTGTCTTGGGGCATTGTAGCGGCGATAGCAAGGCTCGTGACATGATCGGCGCCGAGATCAGAGGTTAGACCTTGAACACACCCACGACACCTGAGGCGGAGATTGAAATATGTCGTGATGGGGGTCTTGGCGTGTAGAGCCAGGCCAGACAGCAATCTGCTGAAAAAGGGGCCGTTCAACTGTTGCTAGGAGAAGACCTAGAGACATGTCCAAGTGGACCACAGATGGTGGAGTCGGGCACAGGCGCAAACGCAAAAGACGTCATTCGTTCTAGAAGCCAACAAGAGAAGTTGGAGAGCATTCATATTTAAGCTGATTGCATTTAACTTTTATTGTGTGCGCGTGGTTGCAATCGGCTGAAAGGATTCAGCAGATGAACGAGTGAGAATCCATGTAGGACTAGGAAAAGACGTTTTAGATAGACACTTGATGACTTTTGACGACAGTAATTACATAGTGTTGAGGCTCAAAGTTTTATGGCATCGTTAATATGTAGTAAGCTTATGATGATGTTAAGCTTCTCTGCAGCTCTTGCAGATACCTATCCGATCACGTGCACGCTGCAGCTTTGACAGGAACTCCACCTTCCCTCACCTAAAACGTATATCACAACTCTCATTCATCGTCCCCTTCAACGTCGCGCCTCCATGCTACAAACAGATACTTTGCTCCAGAAAATTTTCAAGGCTCTTCTGCTCACAGAGATGTCTAATACTACGCATGTGAGATATTCGGAGTACCTCTCCAACCGTACCTCAGGGCCAGTGGCACACAGCAGTCGCTCGCTTATGAAGTGAGAGGGCGTGTCCAGCGCCAATCGGCGCTCGCAATACAGAGTACAGGCACCAGAAATGATCTTGCGAGTCGGTTCGCCTCTTGTCAGATTCCTATGGGAAGCCGTTGCGGAGATTGTGGTTAAACATTTGAGTGCGATGCGCGACGTGGCCATGACCATAATTCAATTCCGACCATTCTCTAGGATAACCCTTGGCTCTTCAAGGGCAAAGAATACTACTAACGATGACATATTGTGAGCCTAGGGAAGAGCCGCAGCGGATCATACAGGCATGCTCGGTTGCCAAGCGAATATAGCATGGCTGCTACCAAGGCTCACGAACCACAGTCCGTTAAGGGAGGTATGTTAAATGTCTCGGTAACTGTATTAGTTGAGAGTTTTCCGAGATCTCTGTAGCCATCACCCTAACCCTTTTGCTTGACCGAGAACCAGGCTCCATATTCATCCCACTGAGCTTGATTTCAGCTGCTGGTCCCTGAAGGTAGTGTTTGATCAGAACATAGACTTTCATCCCGATCATGGGTTGTAAGCTGAGTATGCCATTGGCTTTGTAGCTTTATCGTGCTTATAAACGGGTTTTCTAAAACTCTATTTTGAGGTTGGAACCCCCAACGAGTCAACCATAGGTACACGAAGATAGTCCCCCCAGACCTGATGATTTAGTCACTGCCGTTCCTAGCTTTTATTTCCTTTATTCATTTCTCAGGATGAGCGTTACATAATTTGAATTGTGGTTCTGTGAGTACACGGAAAGTGATAAGATCTGCGAAAAGAAGAACCCAATTGATATCGCTGGCTTAATCTATGCCAGCGTTGAATTGCGTCTTTGATACCACCACTACGTCCCTTATGCAATATTGAGATAGCATTTGGCTGTGCCATGGTGATCAGACCGGGTTTATGTTCCTAGCCACGCCATATATAAATATTTAACTCCCATCTAATATTGATACTCTCGACACCCCGTCACATCTTGAACAGCCTCAAACGCGCCAGAGCTAGTAGCACAACGTGTTGGATGGGTGGCATGAATTACCTCACTAAAGTGCTGGAAGCTGCAATGTTGGACTTGCATGTGCCTGTGGATGACAGGAACAGAAGCCAAGGACGTGGTGAAACTCTTGTTCTGTAGGCACTAAGACATTTTCATGCCATTTAGTTGTGTTTGAAGGACGGCTCTTTGGCTTTGCTTTTTCCACGTGCATTGCCATCACATCCTGAAACTTGAGACCAACGATAAGTGAGCTGTTATGGGGTGTTTGTATACCTGGCATCAGTTCCACTAGACAAGAATGTCGTTATCTAAAAAAGTTTAGCGAAAGGAAATAAAGGCGAGTATTACACCGTTCGCCTGCCGTTAAGTACCATAACCCTGGTATTGAACTCCGAAACTAGCCTGCTTAAGATTAAGAGCATCGGAGCTTGTTCAACTTGTCACCCTATTCATTCCCCAGGTCAAGGGACACAGTGATGGTATGGGGGCCTGGAAACTGAGTAAGGGGTAAGGAACGTTGATCTGCATTAGATCGGGGCATGAGAGGATACGGTGGTATGGAGAATGGACTAGATGTCATCATTGGGGCATTAAGGTGAAAAAGGCTTTCTTCCTCCTGTCACGATGCCTGTTGGTTGAATCGTGATACAAGGCGCGCGGCTCATTCTCTGGAGGTGTTGGCGCTTGGGCCTGGAATAGCATATCATTGGCTACGATGGGGTTCCATGGAAGTGGTGACAGCGACCGCCTGGACGGACCAATTCGAGTGAGAACTGGGTGTCAGTGACTGTGATTGCTCAGGTTCCGTCCATACCTGTGCAATAACATACAAAAATCCATGATCACTTGGCGAATAGTGGATATATATTTCGTCTGATCTGGCTTATAAGTTGTGAAATAATGTCTGGGTTACTCGGACAATAAACAAAAGATGGAGGAGATGATAGTCGCAATAATCAAGTGTACATAGGCTAGATACATCAATCCAAAATATGGACGGCCGGCCTCATTTACATGGCTCAACTAAAAAGGCCGGGGTCACGGCGCCGGTGTCACTCGGGGGTGTTCCGCCATGCATTCTCCTACCTTAGCGAGTAAGACGATGGGGTTAGAAGAACGGGCTAATTTGTTCTATAAACCATTGCTTAAAAAGAAGCCCGGAATAATTTTGGACTTGACTTATCACAACCCAAGGACGAGGCGTGCCCTGGCTACTGGCAACCTGGCAGAAGCAGGCCTGGTTAGCCGTTAAGGATCTGCACCCTCGTTTGCTGTTGCTGGCCAGTGACCGATAGCTCGGTGTTGTGGTGAATCGAGAACTGGTGAAGAAACGGGAGACCCTTGGCCTGGCAGGCAAATTATCGCATTCAGGGACTTTAATCCATTGCCCCCTATTCCACCCACTTCTGCTGCCACCCCTCCCGGTCATCTGTCTGTCTGTTGTTTGCACAGTCGTGCCTCAGTAAGGTATACGGATACGTACGCGAGTGATATTGGAAGCCATCGCATCGCATCAATTATAGCACCTGCGTCCGCTGGTGGGAACACAAGCACGCGGATACGGTGAGGAATTGCTGCAGCAAAACGCGCAGGACAATGCACAATCAACTGCATAGCACGTTATGGTGTGCTTACGATTGGTAGAGCAGACGCAGCCAGCCGCTCCCCTTGCAGAACTGCATGGAGGAGGCCAGCAACAGGACGCAGGCGAGGCCAATTGTTAATCAGCGACAGCTGGAGCTTTTGTTGCTCAACTACTGCAAGGCCAAGCACAGGCAAGGGTCCCCACGGCTTTCATGACCCACGCTCGTTACCGACCTTGCCTGGGTGCTTACAGAAAAGACGCCCCTCCCCGTACCAACCTCTGTGTTGTGTGTGTACCCGTGTGTGCTTTTTTTTCTACTGAAGAAGAGCTGCTGGAAAGCCATTAAAAACTGACCACTGGCAGCAGCAGTAGCAGCAGCAGACAACTGGGGCCAAAAACCCGACCCAACACGGAACCGCTGCTGCAGGCATCCATTGGATGATCAGTCTAATCCGACATCTCTCACCATGATGAGTCGAAAAAGAGACGGAGTCGACCGAATAGCAAGATATTTTCCTTCTTTCTTCCTTTCTGGGCACTTTTTGTTTTCTTTTCTTTTTTGGCCTCGTTACCAAATTTTACTTGCCTGCTCGTATGAACTAGACAAATAACAAGAGCAAGACAAGGCCTGGTCCAGCCTTATTTCTCCATTCTGCTGAACCAGCACTAGCCTCCTGGTCTACAGTAAGTACCTAGGCAGCTAATAAACCCCGCCGTCCTGGTGGTTGGTTCTTCCAGCCACTCTAATTGTGATATTGCTGTTGTTTCTCTCCATTTTCCTTGGGAATAGAGGCTTTAAAGTAGTTAGCATGGTCGGCGGCGCTTCTGGGCTTTGTGGTAAGGCTAAAGAAGACAGATGATAGGTTCATCGTCAGTAGTAGAGTATTACGCATGTTTCGCCAACAACCAACATTCACGACGAGCCTGCCTCTACTAAAGCTATGGCATCTCTATCTGAATAGCGTCCCTCTCCTATCTAGACTATAGAGGCTGGGCTTTATCGACCCTAGCCACCAATCCGGCCATTAGGTGTTTCCTTCAGAGGTCAAGATACCTACCAACCTATTCACTGACAGGACGGGAACGGGAAGTTTCCAGTAATCCCTCCACCCATTCTTACCTACCTTAGTTATCCATTGATCTCAGCGCTCGGGAGCGCCCAGAGACATTGGCCACAGGCCACCTGGAAAGCCGTGGGGCGGGTGATGGTGCTATGGTGTTAGTCTTCCGGGTGCACACTGAGCGCTCCATGAGCAGAAGTACTTTTCAGTTGTCAATCGGAACAGGGTCAGCCTGTTAATGACAAAGCCGTTCCCGTCTATTCCTTGCGACACAGTTAAACGTATGAAAGTTTTGAGTCTCTGTTGGTCATTGTGTATCGGAAACTCGCCTCTCCGTAAGTCAAAAAACGAGCAACCGCAAACACCCAGCAAGCAATGGAACAAGCACATACGCACGCACAATAAATGTATGGTTCAAGTCCACAATACCTCGTCTTGGCTCTAAAGTTGTCACTGATTCAAGGCAACCTGCAAGCAATCAAAGAGTACCCAGTACTCACCTGCCCCATTTATTCCTTCCAATCCATCGACGCCCCCTTCCGCCCCTTCCCCTTCCCTTTCCCTTTCCCAGTCCCTTGCTCCCCTTCCAGGATGCTTTTCCTACCCTGGCCACCCTATCCTTTCCCCTTTTAGGCCTTGTTCCCCTTCTTCTCACCCAGTCTCTACCTACCTCCAGATGACCCTCGACTCCCTCTGCTTTGACCTTTTTTTTTTTCGAACCCATCTGGCCCATTCAAATCGCCCTCTCCCTCTCTCTCCACATCCAGAGCTAGAATCCACTCGCCCCAGCGGCAAATCGTCCAGTTCAATCCAGTTCATTTCGGTCTCCCTTTGTCCTTACATCGTCTCGCGTCGACCGCAAACAACGTCCTTTTACTCGATATCCGTCGTCTTGTCTTGAGTTGTTCGCCTTTCAATCCGATTCCTCGCAACGTACCGGATATACATTCACGACGACCAGTCCTGAGCAAGAGATAATCTTAGGGAGCGCAACTTCAATTTAAGGCACAATGGCTGCGAACACAAAGGTACGACGCGAAATAGCACCGTCTTCAGGGTACCTATCATCGGATTCCTGGACCTATTACTGCATCGGCTCGCCATACGTGATCTTGTTTCTGACTATGCCATCTAGTTCCTGCGAGAGTACAAGCTCGTCGTTGTCGGTGGCGGTGGTGTCGGTAAATCTTGCTTGACCATTCAGTTGATCCAGAGCCATTTCGTCGACGAGTATGACCCCACAATCGAAGGTTTGTCAACTTTAATCTTGCGTGATACTCGCGCCGTATTCTGGGCCTTACTAACCCATCGCCAATTATAGACTCGTACCGAAAGCAGTGCGTTATCGACGAGGAGGTTGCTCTGCTCGATGTTCTCGATACAGCTGGCCAGGAGGAGTATAGTGCCATGCGCGAGCAGTACATGCGAACTGGAGAGGGATTTCTGCTAGTCTATTCCATCACTTCGCGACAAAGCTTCGAGGAAATCACCACCTTCCAGCAACAGATTCTGCGAGTCAAGGATAAGGACTATTTCCCCATGGTCGTTGTTGGCAACAAGTGCGATCTAGAGGGCGACCGAGACGTGTCACGACAGGGTACGTCCAATCAGGAATTTAGCTGCAACATCAGTCACTGACAACTGAAACAGAGGGAGAGGCACTGGCAAGGTCGTTCGGCTGCAAATTTATCGAGACATCCGCCAAGTCCCGAATCAATGTCGACAAGGCCTTCTACGATATTGTGCGAGAGATCCGAAGATACAACCGCGAGATGCAAGGTTACTCGACTGGCAGCGGCGGTACCTCAGGCGCGAACGGGCCTCCCAAGCCCATGGATATGGACAACGGCGAGCAAGAAGCTGGATGCTGTGCCAAGTGTGTACTGATGTAAATGGGAATGATATGTGAGGACAAAAGGCGTACATCTCGAGGCGAGGCGAGGTGTGACCGGCAGAAATATACCTGCTATGTGTGGTTTCTGTCGATCGCATGCGACACGATGTGAGGATGCAATATAACCAACAGGCTTTAGGAAGAGCATGGAGACGAAAAGTTAATTGCAGCAGACGGGAGTCAGGATCTGGGTTCGCATTCACGTTTGACTTGGACGCAGCCTACGGAGATACCCCAGCGATATGGGATTCGGGACCCGGTGTGCTTACGACAGGAAATGTCTTTGTGAGTAAGGCCATGGTTCATGCTTAATGACCCACGATCCATACGACATGGAACATGGATCGGCGTTTCTCTGGAGCGGCTCTCTATTTTGGACGTTGTGGATAAACAAAGAAAAGGACCATGTTCCTACTGGAGGAGAGAGAAAGACAGTGGGAAGGGAGTTTGTGCTGCCGATCTTGTGTATGCAATGTCATGCCATGCCATGCCATGCTACTCATTCATCCCTTCCCAAGGACCTCGCGAGAGACAAAATTCACCCGACCTTTTCCTTTTCTTGCGTTACCCGGGGAGGATGAATTTTTCAAGATTAAAGTACGGCTTCTGCAGGTTCTTATATCCTATTTCATACATGTAATTTTTTTGCTTCTTTTTTTTTTTTTTTTTTTTTTCAGTCTTGTCAATCTCGAGGTCTCCTTCTCTCCAGCAGCAATGGTTCATTCAGTCAGACAATACAAGCACACATCCTTTTTTTGCTCTTGCGGTTCAAAATTCTTCTTCTTTGGCCTTCAGAGCAGAGCATTCCGATCAACTGTGATTTCAGCCACATGGCTTTTCCAATGAAGACAAACCGGAATGCTTCGTATCCGAGTTTGCCCAGTGAGTCCTTAACTATGCATGGTAGGGTGAATAAGTTCCAGATTCACTTGGTCAGTCTCACCCCATCTATCTCGTCATCTGCTTAGATCTGAAAACTGATATGTCAATGCGAGTCTAGGTAGGTTCTATGTCTCAAACGCCAAACTCTGGAATCCTCCCATTTCAAGCTCATATTAGCGACTTCAGCCATCCATTATGTCGTCCTCTATCTCATGAACTTTGCCTGAGGCTATACCTTGACGCGGGCGGAGCAGTTCACGCCCAATGTTCAAATTCCACAACGCCTTGTCAACAATCTTGGGCTGGTTGTCCTCGCCATTCTCCTCATTCGCAACCCAGTCATGACAATTCACGCATGCCCATGCTGTAGGCGCGCCAGTCACAAAACCACCATAGTCTGCCGATAGGTTGACCTGCTTGAGAGGCTTTTGGGCAAGACAGCTGGGACACACTGCCTTTTTGAAGCGCGAAAGCCGCCATTCTTGAACCATGGCTGAGTGTTTCAGAACCTCTTCGGCATAGTACAATCTGTGGAATCGGCAAAGCGATGTTCCCAGCATTCTGTTGGCACATGAACAACCCGTCAGCGCCTCAGTGTCGTTGTGGAACTCGACGGACTTTGACGGGTCATTGTCGGGTTTGTATATGCTCTGGGAATGTTCTCTATCGACAACAACACCGAATATCCGCCGGGCACCGATAGCGCGGTACTGGGCTGCGTTCTGAGCACCGCTGCTAAAGTGGCCAGCGCAATCATTGCACAGATAAGCTCGCATACTGAGCAGTTCACTCTCAGTTATGGGGTTGTGATCACGGCGAAACAGGTCCCCGACGCTGGTTTTCGTACACTCATTGCATACCGGAAAGTAACCTGGGACTGTGGTGGAGTGAATGTAGCTCGAGCAGATGGCCTGGCCCGGCTCATTAGTGTTCCAAGAGCCACAATACCCTTTGCCTCCCTCGCCTGGCTCAGCACAATGATGCCCTGTTCTCTGTCCCCTCCGCTTCAACGGGACGTCGCCCAGAACATCGCGCCAAGATGTAGGTTGATTCCACTGGCGATTGACGACAGAAAAGAGATGCGGTTGGGACTTATCTTCATCTGGCTGGCTCTTTGACTGTTTCCACTCGTCCATGTCAATGCCTTCGAGAGGGTTGAAGACCTTCCAGCGGGAGCTTTTTGTAGTCTCCTTGTAGCGCGGCTTCTGATTAGATCCCAAGGCGAAGCCGAGGAAGGGATTGAAGTCTTCCTTGGCGTTTGCATCCCTGGGAACTCGGTTTCCAAACACCATTCCGTCCCGGACTGACCTTCGGTCGTTCTTGGAGGACCTGGTGAACCAGCGACCCCTATAGTCGACCCGAGCTCGATCATAGGAATGTTCATGGGACTGTCCATTTCCTAGGAAATATTCTATTAGTTGAGAGGGAGACAATCCTTCCGGATCGATACTTGGTTCTCGAGGCTGTGTAGCAAGAGGCGGCGGTGCTTCCTGACCAGGAATTGAGCCATCGGCGGCGTGCATGTAATCACCACTATCGTCATTGATTTCGAGCGGACGTGGGTACCTACTGTCGAGGGTTGGTTCTTGAGCAGCTGGATAATGAGCAGCTGGTTGCCAACCAAGAACATGTATCTGATCCCCATAACCCCCGTCATATTCTGGCCGTTCTTCTAGAGGTTGATTTGACAGCATCTGTTCGAAGCTTTGTTCGCCATAACCCTGATTTCTGCACTCTGGGGACCCCCAATGAGGTTGGTTTGGCGACAGTTGTGGTGCTTGCTGAGCTTGTCCACCTGAGACTTGTTGACGATACCCTGGATTTCCGTACTCTGGATAACCCCCCTGAGGTTGGTTTGGCGGCAGTTGTGATGGTTGCTGAACCTGTCCTTCTGAGAACTGTTGAGCAGATCCCTCATCGTCTGCAGGTATATCGCCTTGTATCCTCTCCACATCAATGAGAACCGGCCTTCCTTCAAAGGACCGTGGTCTTGTCGGCGTAGGTGACACGTTAACTTGCTTTCCAGTTTGCCTCATCTTTGTGATCTGGTCGTCGCGCAAGGGGTTCCAGATCCTCTGATATGCCTGCATATCGTCCTTCGGCACTTTGGGTTCACCCCAGAGCAGAGTGATCATGTTACGCAACTCTTCAATCGTGATGTCCTTCACCTCCTGATGAGGCAGGCTCTTAATCATCGTCCCATCTGGAGGGGCCACGCCATTTGGTGGACGATGGTGTCGATGCAGGTCGGCAATGTGTCGATAGTGTTGCGGGCCATCAGCGTCACTGATCATGCCGTATACAGGGGCAACAGGGCCAATCCAGTCCTCTACGTGTCGTCCGTCCTTGATATGATTGACACCATTTGAGCCATAGCCCATGGCAAGATAATACAATGGGCCGGGATTGAAAGGTTCGGTATAATTGAGGGTCATTTTCTTGCGATCAATACAGCCCCATATATTTTCCTTAATCATACTGTCGCACGCCGTCTTACGATTGATGCATGCCGAACAAGGCCTGGCTCTCTCGCAGTTCGTGCCTTTCGTTTTGCATGGCCCGCAGACGAGAAATGGAGTGAATTGACCAAAACCAACCCTGCTCAAGTTAAAGATAGGATATCTCGCCCAACCGCCATCCTCGTTGGCGACAAAGCAGTCAATACCAAACTGCGTACAGCGTTCGCATGCGTATTTCCACTGCTCCCACACTATAAGGCAACGAGCGTTGCGACCTCCAGATTCACACCCTCGACATTTCCGGCGGAATGGAGTTACAGCGGTGACTTCGATGTGCTCATGCCACTTAGGTTTTCTATGCTTCTGCTTCTTATTCTCTGGAATTTCGAAGTCGCCACGTATACTCCAGGATGATGGAAGAAGAGGTGTGCGAGAAGGGGGAGCGACAAGAAAGCCAACATCTATACAGGGGACTGCGTCTCTTTGGCATTGGCTGCAAGCTTGATCGTTCTGCCACTCTCTCCTGTTGGAGACCCAGCTACAGCAGTCGCCTGGCCCCGGGTTTTCGAATTGTTTGTAACGCGAGTAGCAACGATCACAGGCGTGTCGGAACCATGCCCGGTCCTTTAGCTTGTTAGGCCGCCTTAAAGGTAGGAGAATAGTGTCAACCTTGCAACTTTGGTCTCTTCGACAGGGTTCGCAATAGTAACCCAGCGTCGTGTCCACGTCACAAATCGCTGCCTGGTTTCTTTTTTTACAGAGGTCGCATGGTGTATCGCGATAACTGAAAGGATTACCATGACCGTATTTTTTGTGCTTGAAGTTGATCAACCCTTCCTTGCCTGGGTTCTTGCCTTGGACTTGACACATGTGGTCATCTTCTTTGGCCATCTCTCTGGCATTCTTCGTTCGAGAGCGATAATTGGCGCAGTTGCTGCACTCTCGGTTATACACCTCTGGGCCATTATTTGGAAACTGTTTCCAGTCGCATTTCCCGTTTGCGGCATATAATGCTTTCCCGACAGGATGATTGGCACAGAACTCGCAAATTATTCCTTGACCTTCGGGGATAATCTCATTTTTATCTCGGCTGTAATTGTTACGGCCTTTGTCGTCCTTGCCATTACCATCCCCAGTGTCTGTTTTGCCATCTCCAGGTTCTTGAGTCTGGGCCTGAGCCTTTCCCTTACCTTTCACGGAGCCAGAAACCTTGTTATAATCGGATGTTTGCGGCTTATACCGCTTCCTGGACTTCTTAGGGGGGTTGGATGTAGCAGAGTTGTCATTGCCATCATCATCGTTGCCTGCTTTGCGCTTCCTCCCTCTGTTGGACCTTGGCCTTGGAGTTGGGTTTGAGAATGAGTTGCTGTTACCGCTGTCACCATTTGCGGCTGTATCAGTTGCCTTTGGGGCCTTTCTCTTCCTCTTGGGAGCTGGTGTGCTGGAGCTAGGCGTTGATGCTCGACCTTTCTTCCTGCCATTACCTGTAGCTGGGGAAGCCAGTGCCCGATCTGGAGAATAAACCAGATTGGTAGCATCTTGAGGAGGGCAGTCCTGAGGAGCATCGCCTCCAACATTAGACCCTGGAATTGAGAAACTAGGGGTAAGATAAGTAGGAAAATCTGGACCTTGAAAGTCTGGAGCATGGGCATTGGAGGGACCCGCATTTGGAGATAAAGCGTGGGCATGAGCCTGAGATTGAGCCTGGGGCGACTGAATATAAGTCTCAGCCGGAATATAACCCTGGACCTGAGTATAAGCATGGGTCTGGGTATCAACCTCAGCTGAGACCTGGGACTGAGCCAAAGCTGGAGACGGGACGGGGGCTTGGGCTTGGGTTGAAACGGTAGGTAGTTGAGGTTGTTGCTGTCGCCCATCAAAGTCGACAAACTGATCTGCGGGGAACTGGCTATACATAGCCAGATACTCCAGGTCCGAATACTCTATATCCCCGCCATTTTGGTCTTGATCTTGATCCTGACCCCGATCCTGCCCCTGCCCCTGGCTCTGATCTTGATCTTGATCTTGATCCTGGTCTTGACACGGAAACTGGAGAGGATAACCCCCCGACATCGTGTTCCAAACTTAAACAATGAATGAGTGGTAATTGTCTCAACGATTGCTGATACAAGGTAGCGTGGCGCTCTGTGTAGATTTGGTTGCGTATATCGAGTAGTAAGAGCCAAGTTATGCTGAATATGGGAGCCAATCTTTCAAAGATTGAGAAAACAAGAGATGGATGTTTGAAAAAACCACTGTTTATTCCGATCAGAATATTTTTGTGCATAACTACTAGTAAACGACCCCAAGACTCGAGCTGGTGTTCTCGTTCTTATTATCCCGAGGGCCCATCCCCCGAGACTCAACTTCTTTGTTCCTTAGACCTCAACCAACACGAATCGTCTTTGTTGTTACTGGACTCCCTTGACTGACACCAAACTTCTCAGCGTCATTATCCTCAATTTAGATCTCCCAGTTCTTGTCTTTGTGTAGTGGCTCCAAGTGCCTATTCGTTCAGGTGTCCTGCATAGGCACACAAAGAAATTTGAAGGATTAGGGAACATTCTCATATGCCATTCCCTGGATCCCACGTGAACGGACTTATTCGCCAATGAGACCGGTTTGCGATCATCTCTTTGTACCGAGGGGCTTGCCGAGACTCCTTGTCATATATATAAATGCACCCAAAGGGTACACTTAGCGGACTCCAGTTCTTTGTTAATGATCTTATTGATCTGTTGGACCTAGACAGAACTTTCTGGCCCCTGCATTCATGATCTAAGTCGGTACTGCAATGAATGTCGCCAATTTTGACTCTCTTGATCCAGGCATGAGCTTTTTCAAAGGCCCAAGTGTTTGCGAATAGTTTCAACCAAGAACCGCCACACTGCAGGCAGACAAAGATACCATGGAAAGTCTTGCTTTTTATATCTACACGTATTCTTCACATCGGGCCCTCGGCGTTCTAGGCAGCTAACCTCCAACCCCAGGCGTCCTAATCGTTAATGCTTTTCGCTATGCCTTCCAAAATGTCCATCCCATTTTCCCGTCAAAGAAACGCTCAATTATCCTCGATTATCCCCAGTATACATACATATCTAACAGCATCACTTCAATTTCCCAACAGTCCCCCTTGTATTGTAATATCAACCACATATATGGCTGATTGTCCTTAACCTCGAATCTCCTCCTGTCTTGTCCTTTACCCTGTGATCCTGCTTATCCGGAAAACTGGAAGCGCGTAGCCTCCAATTGACCAAGTCCATCACGAGGTGCCACATTTCGTCGTCTGTATGTATTGGTGAAATCTTGTAGAATCGCACGCACATTCTTCATGGCGCTGGGGTCTCCTGACTCAAGCTTCTCCTTGATCTTGATCAAGAATCGGTTGGCCTCAGTTGGAGAGACAGTGCCTTCGGGCAGTAGCTGTATTGTGTGAGACACCCATTGATGAGTCTGGAGAGGAACCAGTTCAAACAAAGCGAGGAGAACACCACTTCCATCAGCGAAACAGTCGCGAGGGAAAGTGATCATCATGCCCGCCATGACCTGTTTCACCAAGCCCTCACCTAGAGCAAGCAGAAGATTCTTGATGATGGTCTTTATCTCAGCAGCCACGGCCTGAGGAAGTCCATCGCTAGTGGCAGGGTTATCACCACCATATGACAGGAGATCACGTAAGAAGTGCAGCGTTGAAGATAGGGGGTCTCGCTGCTCAAGAGTCAAGGCATAAACGGACGCCTCGAAGATAGACCGCAGCAGGTGAGAAGGAATGAGCTTCTGGGGATAGTAGAGAAGAGCATCAATCAAGAGGCGGAAGAAGTCATCGATGACGTCAGGAAGTTCCTTGGGCTGTAGCTCCGTCATGACTCGCAAGAAGGTTGTCGTCTGCGTCTCGAAGAAAGTATAGATGTTCTCAGTAGTAGCCTGGTCAACGTGCTCCCGCGCCTCAGAGAACTCACGCAGGATTGCTGAAGTCACCCACAAGAAGCATCCTTCCCTTGAGCTGTTGAAGCCACCAGCAAGCTTGTTTGCCATTTCTGGAAGCAAGGGGGTCATAGCTGTGCGATGAGCGATAACCATGTTACGCCAGCACCTGCATACGCGCTCGCAGATGGGAGTAAAGTCCAGGAAGTTGTCCAGTACGGTGGAGAGAATGGGGAAGACCTCCTGCCAGTACTTGACGGCAGGGTTTTCCTGGCCAGGGTTGACAGGGGGAATAACATATTGAACAAAGATGGTGATGAGCTGGAGGTGGTCTACATGATCGTTAGTCTGGCCATAAAAAGATTTGAACAATGCTTTCGTACCTGCGAGCGCTAGCTTACCCTCTTCATCCGTGGCATTGTTGGCCTTTGCCATTAAGCGCTGGATCAACGGATCGCAGTACAGCTTGAGCAATCGGTAAATCTCCTCCGTAGGCTGGCAGGCCACAACGTTGGCCACACCCTCTGTGATCTCTTCCTTGCTTAGATCAGGCAGTTTGTCCAATACCTCATTGTAGAAGGTTTGAAGCTGAAGGACCTGGCCACTCAGGAGATGCTTGCAGTCTGTACAGAAGAACTTGATAGCCAAAGCAGCGGCGCGGATGATTTCTCTGGAATCCGACTGGAACGATGTGACGATGTAGTTGAACTGAGGCTCGAGGTACTCGGGGTGGGCAGCCGTCCATTCTGTGTAGCGGCCCAGAACCATGATGGTTGCGAAACGGAGCTTCTCATGACCAGGGATCTGTACAAGAAGGGGCATGAGTTGGGGAAGAACAATGCCCTCGTCCTTATCAACCATGCGGCCCAGAGCGCGCATTGCAAACAAAGGCGCCTCCAGCTCCTGCCAGTGAGGCACTGTGGTATCGTTGACTTGGTTCGCGTATTTTGACATCCACAGCTGGATTGCTTCGAGTACCTTGGTGAGGCAGTCGGTAACTCCCATCACCTCACAGCAGTCCTTCAGTGTATCGCCCATCTGGTGTCGGAACTCCCTAAACTTCTCCTCTTGCTCACGGTCACCATCAAATAGATCGGTTTCGTTACCAGAGTCTGGCTTGGGGTATTCGAGGTGTTTGAGAAGAATGTCTACCAGCTTGGAGTAAACATCAACCAACTCGAGCCGGCCTTGGATATAGATCTCCAGCACAAGATAGAGTTTGAGTTCATACCAGAAGTTGAAGGTATGCTCAATCACATCCCGTTCCTTATCTCTCAAGGCGCATTCCAATACAGCATCTACCAGAGGTCGGAAGTGTGTGGGCTGGCGCGCAATTCCGACAACCCAGCTCTCTGCAGCGGTTGCAAATACCTTGGTCAAAGCCTTGAGTGTCTCAGTATCTTCCTCCTCGGCTGCCTTTGCCACTTGGGGCTTCAGTGAGATGATTCGCGGGAAGAGTATCTCGATAATCTCTTGACTCTCGTCCACGTCGCTGGTCTCTCGAAGCATGGTGCAAAGACATTCGGAAGCCTCCTGGCTGCAATTATCACTAGTTGTGCCGTTGAAAACAGTATCCATAAGAGGCGACTTGACGACATTGCCAACTGGGACCTCTCGAAGCCAGGACGTGATACACTCCATCAACTGAGGATTCTGAGCGGCGGCAGCTACAATGAACGTCAGTATTTTATGAGTGAGAAGACATCGCAAAACTTACGTGATGACTGAGAGTAGTTGATTAGAAGTTGGACAACCTGGTCCGCATTATCGGCCAAGAGAGCTTGCGTCCGCATCGCAAGATCTTCTTCCTAATTCCAAACAATTAGACTTGAACTGGTGCTGAGGTCGACCGGATTTGACAATCTCGAAAGAAGCGAATTTCCGATCTATGGTTGCGCGATCCACGTACAGACAAGGTGATCTTTCGACCTTCGGTAACTTCTTCAGGGAGAACCCGCAGGAAATCCAGAATGCAGGCGTGGCTCTCGGGGCTGTTACTGAGCGACTGAACGACAGAAGCCAGAACATCGTCCCAATCCTTCATCTGAATTGCTAGAATGGCCAGGCATACACAAAGCTGGACACGGATGGGCTTGGGTCCTGGGGCGAAGTGCTTTAGAAGCATGAGAATCTGGTTTCGAAGGGTGGGCAATTCGGTAGTAGGGACTTGGGTGGAGAGGTCGTATGTGATCTAGAAGAAGCAAGTTAATAACGAGAGGCCATAAAAACCACCGCAAGCTTCAAACCTTTCCACGCAGGGTAATGGCCGCAAAGAGGGTAGCCTCTGGCTCGGCATCTGACTGCAAAATACCCATTATAGTGGCCCATGAGTCCTTCTATGCATCCCCAATGTTAGTAACTTGGCCGAAGATCACAATTCCGCTCTAACGCACCGATTTCTGAAATCTCTCCAAATACTCATGGGCATGCCTCTTGGCGTCTTGCTCCCCGCTCCTCATAGTCATAACAGCAGCCAGCACATCGGGCGGCGCAAAGGCCTCCTGGGCTCCGTTGGAAGCCATTACGTGTTAAGCGGCGAGCAGAGGATACGGATGTCGATTATCGGGGTATCTGACTATGATGCGCACGATGGACGCTGGTGGTTGCGGCGCATACAAAGGGGGGCAGTAGCTGGGCTCGATGGAGGCTACTAGGAATCGCGAGAGGAAACTTTGGCGAAAAGCCTGGCCGATAGCACCAGCTGAGAAAGGAGGTAAGAAGAGAAGTGAGGGTATGAAGTTGCAGAGGGAAAATAAGTCCCCAAAGCAAAAGAGTTGGTGATTTAATGACCTGGCCAAAGTCTAAGGTAGAATGTCCTTCAGAAGTAAAACACAAAGTCCACAGCAACCTAATAGCTCCAGTCATGGCGGCGGGGAAACCCGAAGATCAGCCGATGTTTTTCACACGTCATAACTTTTCGATTCCATAGTTACATCTACTCTCTTTGCCTTATCGTCAACAACATATTGACAATCGAAATGAAACATAAACTGTCCCCCCCCTTATATTGCTCACCGAAACAGTCATGTTTCGCTGAGAATGGCTAGGCAACTATTATCTGGGTACCTAAGTACCTACGCAACTTAAGGTAAGGTACTGAACTACACAAGGAAATGTCACGTGTCTCGATCTCTTCTTCCAAGCCCTTTTATAATTATTATTTATAAATCTTGTCGTGGGTATCGTGAAGTAGAAGCTTCATGGACACCAGTCTTGATCTCGCCATTTCCAAGAATGAGGCCATTGAGTCTACGGTCGTGAGTGTCTGTTGGAATCCGCAGCTCCGATGTCGCAGGAACCATCTGTTCTGTCAAAGCCAGCCCATACAAATGCAGTGGGTTCTCATGCGCGATGCCCTTTGTCTCGAGCTTGGCCATGTATCTGTTGATAAAGAAGTCATAAAACCCCTTGCCATGACCAAGGCGTCGTATCGATCCTGACTGATCAAAGTCGAATGCGACGCCTGGGACAACCATGAAGTCCAGGATAGCTGGCTCGGAACTTTGAACATCAGAGCCACCCAGGATACGTTTTCTCGCATCAACAGTGGTCGGATCCACGCTTGGAATCCCCCACTTGTCCAGCTTAAGACTCTCATAGTCTTGAACGTCTTTCAGGTGAACCATGTCCATCACTCGAGATGGAGTGTCCGGAGTTTGGAAAGGCGATTTGTGAAGGTAAGGAACAAAGACCTGCTTGCCAGCAGCTAATGCATGGCGAACAATGGCATCCGTTTGGACCTCAGCCGTTGGCATGGCCAGGTAGATGCTGATGTGTTTAGCATCCTTGTAAGGCTGGAACTCTTTCAAAGACTCAAAGATATAACGACCTGCGTGACTGGTGTTAGGGGAAGTGTTCTAGGAATAGACACATGACGCGGCAATGAGTGATTGATTGATTGGTTGTCATACTCTGGGTGGTAATAGAGTCCTGGGCGATCTTGGAGAGCTTCTGTTTCATAAGATTCCTCAGCTGCTGCTTAGCAGCGGGAAGGGATGACGCCATAACGAGGCTGGCGAGACTGTAGTGGTGAACCGAGTTGGTGGATTGGTTGTTCCTGTTTGGTGAAAGGAGTGTTTTAAACAACTTGCTGGAGAATCTTCCATGGGAGGATGCTGCGCTAAGAATAAAAAATGCTGCCGGCGTGACACGCCCTTGGGAACCGACGGAGCGGATACGTGCCGAACCCAAATCGCTCTCTGGCGTCATCACCACCATGTGAACGGAAGCCGACGCCGTCTAAGACACGGTAGGCGACATCGGCGGTGAGGCCCGAGAGGACAAAAGAAAAACCTAATTCTACTACGAACCTACTTTGATTAGGATTTTGGTCGACAACGGCGGATATTTAAAAAAAAAAAAAAAAACCACGGCGAGAACCAAATATCGAATTTGCTAGAAACGGTCACCTGTTGTCAATAGGCAAACCCAAGCGTGATGACTGACCAAGGATACTGTAGTAACCCCCATGCAAAAGCCGGGAGGGGGAGCGTTTGGCAACATCAATTGTCGACGGTGTGTCTACAAAGGAAGTGAAAACATACTGGTACTACGTAACTGCAAGGCTCGAAATTTGCTCATCCAGAAGACACAATTACAATGCTAATAATACCTTACCTTGGCATGCACGGCTGGTCCGGTACGGCATAACGTAACAAGCATGCCATTTCCACTAAGCTATTCTGCTTGGAGTGAACAAAATACCATGATTGGAAATGCAGCCGGTATCAGCTTTGAATTGCCGGATTTCGGATTGGTAGAGAAATTCTCAAATGGCACAGAGCAATTCTGGCCAGAATCAGGCTACGAGAATAATGGCCGTGTCTCCGCTGAGCAACAACCAGGAAAAGCTTGTCATTTGCAATAGACGACATTCTATTGCTCAGATGTTGGGATGAATAACCCATCCCTTGCCAGCTAAAAGCCATGTCTCAGGAATTGATGACAAGAAAGGAGTTTGAACAAGGGTGCTTCAATGCATGGGATGTTTGAAATGATGATCCAATTCCTTCCAGGGACTGGGGCGTGTCTAGAAAATCCGACTAGGAGCTCGGCCCGGAAGAATCGAGGACAGGAATTTACAGTAGCTGACATCTCATAACACGAAGAGGCTGAAGTCTAATCTATAGATTCCGTACCAGCAGCGGTAGATCCATATCGATAATATAAAGTTCTGAGGAGGCTGCGTTGCTGCAAAAATGGATGCCAGGAACCGTGCCTCGATGTTCTAATAACCCGCAGGGGCAAGTCCAGAAAGGGTGCCAAACTGGTCAGACTAAAGTGAGCCAGGGTAGTATTGAACCCCCGGGGATGAGGATTGTAATTGTGATGGTATCTTCAGGTGTTATCTAATCAGATCCATCAACCATCAGCAAAAATTGAATGTTCCCTGTAGCCTGCAGCCGAGATGGGGATGCCAGGGGTTTTGGTTCGGCCCGCGTGTTTGCTACCGGTTATGATGAGGTGCTTGGTGCTCAGTGCGTTTGGAGAAGGGAACAAGGGTTTGGATACTGGGCAGCTGAAGTCTGAAGATGAAGATTATTAGATCCTTAGGTAGTAACTTAACAGATCCAAAGCATCTTTTATGGGTTATCAAGGCAAGCATTGCACTCTGAGCTCTCGGTAAGTGTGATATCTGATTTTAACGTATCAACTTTCACTCATCTAACAAGTGGGCTGCAGAAAAATCGGGATTAGTTTAGGTAAGGGTACCATAAAGATTAGGATAACTTGCCTAAAATCTTAGGGTTTAAATGCTAAGTTATTTATGTTAATAGGCTCTTGTTTTTCTGGTTATTTCCGAACCACCTGCGTACCTAGGTAAGTAGGTATCATAAAACGTCGTCAACAGTACCGTAACTCTTCACTTCTATAAAACATACCTAGGTAAGCAAGGTCAAGACAATGCATGCTCTATTTTGGTTATAGAACAGGAGCTTCCCCCCATGGAATGGCGCTTGGCGTCGGCAGCCTCCCGCAATTATTATGAATTGTAATTGGATAGTTTCCATCCCTTGCATCCGTCAAGGAAGCGTTACTGTGTATGTATTGACAAGTCATGCAACCATCAAAATTGCTCTTGTGTTGGGGTTCTGCAGTGCGAATGTTTCTTTGATTTTCTTGATTCATACACCGCATGATCTCTGACTCTGTAATTCATGCTGTTAGATATTGCTTGAAGCGCCCAAGCACCTAACAACTCACGCATAATACCATTGATCTGCCTGTGTCTTGCCTAGATTCTTCCGTCATCCAGTCACCGACTCCCTAGTCATCGGCTTGATCCTTGTCGCCATCCACTCAAAACCCTTGAACTCTCCACGCATGCAGACGGGGCTGTCTTCTACCCAAGCTCCATTGCTTTGCTTTACTTGCTTGGTAGCCACTCCATAACGTGGCATAGCCTTGCTTTTTGTGGTTGTCTACCTATCACTACCTCTGTATTCTGTTGTCACTCATACCACTCACTTGCTAGCAATCCATTTGAGGCTTCACTAGTGAGACGGCCCCTCTAACCAAATTCTTCTGGTCGCAAGGCTCTTTCGAAGCTGCTCCATACCATTACAAGGCCATGCCACACGCCAGATCGATGATAGCTGGAGCCCATTCGATCACGCCCCTCCTGAGCCGCTATTTCATTCACTTTGGCTTGGCTTGTTAGTCAACGATAGTGGATATCCATACCTATATCCATTCAGATACACAATCCACGCCCCCCCCGCCATGGGTAAACACACCACCAACTCTTCCTCAGCCTCCATCTCTTCCAGCAAACGAAGCCTTAGTCGCCAATCTTCAGCGTCTTCGTCCCTGGCAGAGAGGGTTGGAGACAGGGTTGTTGGTGATTCCCCTCCGCTGCGTCAGGACGTTGCCCTTCAGCCCCTAGCATCCACGACCACGTCTTCATCCTCTGCCTCTGCCAGGTCCACTGTGATTGTCTCACCCTCACACCCGGTTCAAGACAAGGGCCATGTCTTGCCGTATCAGGCTCCGGCCTCTCATATACCTCTCCCATCGTTAACTACCGCTGCTACCCCGGCTGCATTTGCACCTACATCTGCATCTGCATCTGCATCTGCATCTACTTTTACTCACGCTTCTGCTCTTCCTCCATCGGTTCTCGTTGACGATCAAGATGCGGCGCAGCCTTCTGAACATATCGATACCGATGATAGTCTAGATACCACTCCTCAACCCAGAGACGGCAATCTAGATATGGCTTCCAAGAAGACGCCCTTCTTGCGCTCCGCCGCCGCTCGATCCGATGCTGCCCCCTACGGCTCCGTTTCACTAACACCCAGTCGCAATAACTCGCCCGCTGGTAGTGATCGCTGGGACCCCGATTCTCACCAGCTTCGCCATGTACCCGACACAATGCGCAGTGAAACCTCGCACCGATCTATGCTTAGCAAGAAATCCTCCTCGAGACTATCCGAAGAGATCGACGGCGCTGTCCTTGTCTCTGGCCTCGAAGGCCGCCTAGGCATTGCCGAACCTACTCATACTGGTGTTCTCGAGGGCAGCATGAAGGACGACTTGTCCGAGGATGGCGCTCTGCTGGACGACGCTTCTTCGACAGCTTCAGATACCGAACATCAAGAAAACTCCCCTCATGAGGCTGTTCGCGCTTCCGTTCCGCCTACCGACAATACCACACTTTCCATAAATACGCCGCGCATGTGGTGCCTCTCCGTCATTTTTGCCATACTCGGCTCCTCGACCAATCTGTTCTTCTCATTAAGATACCCAAGTGTTGCCATTACTCCAGTTATTGCTTTATTACTCGTGCACCCCTTAGGACATTTATGGGATTTTATTTTAAAGCGCCCTTATGACCCTGAAGAGGAGTTTATCGACGGTGTTCGGACACCATCTGTTGGCGACGATGCGCATGGCTCGCATAAGATTAAGAGGCGCACACGTTGGAGGAGGTGGTTGGCGCAAGGTCGTTGGAACGAGAAAGAGCATACATGCGTCTATGTCAGTAGCAATGTCGCCTTTGGCTTTGCTTTTGCGACAGATGTCATTGTCGAACAGACCCAATTCTACAACCAAGAAGCTCCTATTGTATACCAGCTTCTTCTCACTATATCCACGCAGATTCTCGGTTATGGCTTCGCAGGTTTAACACGCCGATTTCTTGTCCGGCCCAGCGGTATGATCTGGCCTGGAACCCTCATGTCGGCGGCCATGTTTTCGACACTTCACAAACAGGAGAACAAACCTGCCGAGAGCTGGACCATTAGCAGGTGGAAATTCTTCTATATTGTTTGGACCGTATCCTTCCTCTTTTATTTCCTTCCTGGACTACTCATGCCAGCACTGAGCTATTTCAACGTCATCACTTGGTTCGCTCCCAAGAACGTCGTTATCGCGAACCTGTTTGGCGTCTCCTCTGGCCTCGGTCTATTTCCCCTGACTTTTGACTGGGCGCAAGTCACATATGTTGGCTCACCATTGCTGGTCCCATTCTGGGCTGCTATGAACGTCATTGGAGGTCTTGCTGTAGTGATGTGGATCATCGCGCCTATTCTCTACTACAGCAATGTTCTCTTCTCTTCGTACATGCCGATTCTTTCTGCGGCTGTGTTTGACAACACGGGCAAAGTTTACGACGTTAGCAAGATCCTGACACCGGATTTCCTCTTTGACCGAGAGGCATATCACAACTACAGCAGAGTGTTCCTGCCCATCACATACGTGCTGAGTTATGGTGTTCAATTCGCTGGCTTGGCCGCGCTTCTGACACATACTGCTTGTTGGCACGGCCAAGACATTTGGAGATCATGGAAACGAGCTCTTGAGGAAGCCCGTGAGGATGGGCAGGCTAAGTACGAGCCTGTAGCGGATTCTCCCGGGCCTCCACCTCGACAACCAACTGACAGCGATCAGAGGCGAATGTCATCATCCACATCTCATGTTGATGGAATTATTGGCCGCGAAGATATTCACAGCAAGCTCATGAAGAGATACAAGGATGCTCCCCTGAGCTGGTACTTGATCACCTTCCTCTCCATGACTGCCATTGGTATCTTTGTCGTCGAATAGTAAGTCTACATTCATGGATACTCAAGCTATCCAGTTACTGACTCGCCTAGTTATCCTGTTCATCTACCATGGTATGGCCTCCTCCTCGCCCTCGGTCTTGGAGCGCTCTTCTTCATCCCCAATGGTATCATCATGGCCGTCACAAATCAGCACAGCAGTATTTACCTCATTTGCCAACTCATTTGCGGTGTTGTGTTCCCAGGCCGTCCCATCGCCAATATGGTCTTTGTTACATACGGCTACATCTCATCTGCCCAGGGCATCAAATTTGCCTCTGATCTCAAACTTGGCCACTACATGAAGATCCCTCCCCGCATTCTCTTCCTGGTACAGATCGTTGCAACACTGGTCTCCTCTTTGACTCAGATTGGTGTCCTCAACTGGATGTTTGCGAACATCAAGGGCATCTGCACATCTGAGGCTCTGAACGGCTTCACCTGTCCCATCGCCAGAGTCCACTTCAATGGCTCCATCTTGTGGGGTGTCGTTGGGCCTAACGAATTCTTCGGTTCAAAGGCCATTTACCGTTCCTTGGTCTGGTTTTTCCCTCTCGGCGCCTTCCTCCCCATCCCTTTGTGGCTCTACTGCCGACGTCACCGCTCCAGTATCCTCCGCAAGGTCAATCTCCCTGTCATTTTCGGTGCTATGTCCTGGATCCCTCCCGCCACAGGCCTCAACTTCTCCGTCTGGGTACTCGTATGCTATGTCTTCAATTATCTCATCAAGAACCGCCACAATGCTTGGTGGAGCAAGTACACCATGACTTTGAGCGCCGCCCTCGACTCTGGTCTAGCCTTTGGTATTGTAGTTGTCTTCTTTGGCTTCATTTACCCTGGATTTGCAAAGAATCTCAAATGGTGGGGAACCGAAGTTTACAAGCAGGGCTGCGACTGGCAAGCTTGCTCATATAACACTGTCCCGGAAGGTGAACGCTTCGGGCCTAAAACATGGTGAGAAAGACCGGAAAATGTTGGAAGATCGTATCAGCCTTTTTTCGTATTGGGATTCACTGCATATAGAATTTAGTCGTTTTTATTTGGGATTACAATGATAGAAGGCATGCATGGGTATAAGCATTTTTAGCAAGGCGTGATTATTTTACACAGATGCATTAGACAAAATCCATCTACGGCTGCGACATAAGCAGTATTGTTTCTGTACGAATTGACACCGTATGTTCTGTTTGAAGTGAGCATGAAGTTGTAATGTTGATTTCTCCGTCTATCAAAATGCCCGTTTCTGTCCCCCTTAGGGCAGAATACCATAGAATACAGTGTAATTACGTCTGGCTTTGTAACTCGCCCGATTCTATAAACCGGCACCATGCTCCAAATAAGTTCGAACTATCTATTTCTCAGCTTCCCAGTCAGGGTTCTGGGCGTTTAAGTTAGCATGTGTGGAGTATTCATTCAGGGGTAAGACTAACCTTCCGCAGGATTACCAAGCCCTCTAGAGTACTGTTAAGGCTGATATACTCCTCATCTTCAAGCTCCGCTCGCTCGCCGTATCCGAGTACCACTGGGGTGCTCTGAGTCTGCCAACCAGTGATGGTCTTGGGCCGACCGGCTTGACCAACAACATCGACGGCTTGACCAACGCGGACATTGACCTTGAGTGGCTTGAGGTCTTCGTCCAGTGTAACGAGGAAGCGGGGGTGCATAGCGGTGACAAGGAAGTAGAGGAGATAGTGTGACTGGCCAGTAATGAACTCCTTGGGCTCGATCATAGCGACAAGGGTGGCAAGCAGACCAGCAGCCGCTACGCGAGACAGAACCTGTCGGTCTGTGTGGAAGGGACTGATCGACAGAGTGCCCTTACCCATATGGAGGAGACCCTGGGCGATTCGCACCATGAAGAGGGCGTCCTGGTCACGGTGGTAGTAGCTGGCGAGTTGTCGCAGCAACTGGGCCAATCGGGCGTTGTTGGTGCCTGCGCCCAAAAGGCCCATGGCAAAGATGGCGTTAATAGCAACCTCAGGGTCGTTGTCGTGGCTGTATCTTGAGAGTGTATCGTACACCTTCATTTGAGGATTGCTAGGGCTGATGAGACCCATGGCAAGAGGCACAGCTTTTCGAATGTTGGCCTCACCATAGTGCATAAGGTGTCCGAACTGTCGCAGAACCATTTCTTGGCCAATATCCTCGCCCATAGCCACGAGGGCAATGCCAATGACAGCATATGCCTGTAGGAGTTCATCACCCCTCTTCTCCTCAGACTCCTCCTGATGCTCGTTGCAAATATGGAGGAGCTCCTGAATCTTGAGGACAGCACCGGTGCCGGCCCAGGCGCAAATCTCAGCCATGACGGCGGTGGATTTGGCCATGGGGTGCTCGATAGCCTTAAGGGTTTCTAGAATGACGTCGACCTCTTCTTGTCGGCCAAAAAAGAGCAGGCCAAGGCCAAGAGCCAAAAATCGTGTCCACTTATCGGTTAATTGGTTCTTGCGATCATCATCCATCAGGGTGGTGACAATGGCTTCGCTGATTTCAGGGTGAGAAGATCCAGTGAAGATGAGACCGCAAGATAAAGCAGCCATTGCTGAAATCTGCATATCAACAGCCGCATCTGAAATCATGGGCAGCAAGTGCTCGAGGACATCCTCCTTGTTAGATCCGGCATAAGCAAGCCCAAGCCCCATGATACAGGCAGTTCTGACGAGAGGATCAGGATGGTACAGCTTGTCGCCGTCAGCCAAGAGGGCGATGGCTGGGTCCGAGTCCATTACCACGCCAGAATTCATAATTCCAATAGCGAGCATCGCACCAGCCGAAATCTCCGTCTCTGACGAGTATGTGTACTTGTCGATTTTGTCAAGGCCATTCTCAATATCCCACATCAAAAGAGTGCCCATGGAAGCGACAGTTGACATCATACCATCGGCCTTAGTCTTCCACACCCAAGTCTCCTTCTCGCCGTCCACGAGCATCATCTTATCGTTACCAAAGCCAGCATTGACAAAAGCATTGACAAAAGCAGCTGCAAGGTTATGTCGGGCAGAATCTAGGTTGGTCATTCCCGCAACTCGGCTGCTCTCCAGATGACTCTTGTAAATATCCTCAGTGGACTTGGGCTCAAGAATGTTGAGCTCCTTGCCCAGCGACTTGAAGTGCTCTGATAATTTGAGGTTACCAAGAGACTCCAAAATCGCAGTGTTCTCTTCTGACTGGTCCTCGACGTCAAGCGCTATTCTTTGACGGCCAATCAGGAATGCAAGTTGCTTCTGAAGAGCAGGGTCTTCAGCCTTCGCGAAATCGGCTCTGATAAGGTCGATATCGTGGAGTCGAATTGCAAGGACCATGGCCTGCGCGAATTGCTTGTATTCCATGTAGATATCGTGTGCGGTTTTGAGGAAAGTCTCGTTATCGGGGTAGGTGAGAAGGTTGACCATGGAAGACATGTACAAACAAACGCGAGCGTATGTGTTCTCATCCACGAATTTGGGCATCTCCTCAATGATTTCCAGCTCGCTCATGAGATCCACTGCGTCGGCCTCGGCATTGCTCTTCAGGAAGAGGGGGATCAAAACAAGTGCCAGATCGATCAAATCCTTAGTCGAATCGTCATTAGCAATTCGCTTTCCATACACCTCCCCGATTTCGAGCGCGAGATGTCTGGTATACTCGTGACCCCATGAGGCAATGTCGGATGAAGGTGCGAGGAGTCGGTAATGGAGTGTTTCTTGTCGGTCCTCATCCGAAAAGGTCATGCCGATGACGGAGAGGACATCCGCCAATGAGGTCTTGTCTTCGCCATCGGGCCAGTGTTCGTAAAGAATCGTCAATGTCTCGTAGTGCGGTCGTAGAAATTTCAGGGGCTTTGGGACTGCTGTCATGGATGACGTCGACGTCTTTATCGAGTTCTTCATGGCTTCCAGGGCGGGCTTATAGAGTTCCGTGTTTGACTCCTAACAATGTTTAGAACGTTGCTCGATGGATCCACTTATCGAATGACTTACAGTCAAGCGTTCGACCATCAAGTCTAACTCATTCTTAAGCTGTTGGTCTTCCTCGTTGAGTTCTTCCTCAGCAGCTAGAACCCCGGTCAGTACAATATCGCATTGCAGACAAACAGTGGGGTACCATACTCTCAATCTTCTCATCTTCTTTCTTCCCATTTGTCTGCTGCTTGTCCTTCTTGGTGTCATCGGCGGCCTTGCCTTTGCCCTTGTCGGCCGCCTTGGGCACTTCGCTGTCTTGAGCCATGTTGACGTCGACGGCTTAGGCGCCTGGTCGAGCTGCACTTGACAAATTGAAGGGTTAAAAAGGTCGGGATGTAATATTCGATGTGTGTCCGAGCTGTATCGCTGGTGATCGCAGCGCGCAGAATCAAATATCAATCGTATCGTGGTTGTTGGCTGTTGTGGATGGAAGGTGATGGAGGCTGCTTGGCTAAGCTCAAGGTGCTTTGCTGTAGGTAGCGGTAGCTCTGCTGGGTTACGCGAGGCGCTGCCGCCTGGCTGGCCCCAGCCTCATCACGTGTGCCCCAGCTTGGCCAGACCCACATTGACAAGTTAGAGGGATGGATAGCGATAAGATCTTGGAAAAATAACCCCTCCATAATAACCCCTCCAACGACAACGACAAAAAATCAGTTTTACAACAAATTTTCTACACAAAAGCCCAGCTTGTTCACGTTAGATTTCCTGGCAATATATTCTCACAATGAAATTAGACACGCGGGCAATGCGCCACCTCGCCTCTGAGGATTGGCGAGTTTTGACAGCAGTATGTACCCGGCCATCATTGTCGCAGAACTCATGAGACTTACACCAAAATTACAGGTCGAGATGGGAAGTAAGAACCATGAACTTGTGCCAACATCATTGATCGAGAAGATCTCGCGCCTCCGTGGCGGTGCCGGAAGTGTTCACAAGAGTATTTCAGCCCTCGCCAAGGTCGGTCTTATTGCGCGTGTCAAGGAGGCAAAGTATGATGGGTACCGACTCACTTATGGTGGACTCGATTACCTTGCACTTCACACCCACGCCAAACGAAAGGACGTGTACAGTGTAGGAACCCGAATCGGTGTAGGCAAAGAGAGTGATATCATGGTTGTGGCAGATCATAGCGGCACCCAACGAGTCTTGAAGATCCACCGACTGGGCCGAATCTCATTCCGAACCGTCAAATCGAATCGAGACTACCTCAAGAACCGACAGTCTGGATCATGGATGTATCTCTCTCGGTTAGCTGCCATGAAGGAGTTCGCCTTCATGAAAGCCCTACGCGAAGAGGGCTTCCCCGTGCCCAAACCAATCGCGCAATCTCGGCACACTATCGTCATGTCATTAATAGACGCTTTCCCTCTTCGACAGATCGCCGAGGTTCCTGATCCCGCATCCCTGTATGGCGATCTGATTGCCTTAATCCTTCGACTTGCCAAACAAGGACTGATTCATGGCGACTTCAACGAATTCAACATCCTGATTAAGGAAAACAGAATAAAATCTGAAGAGGGCGAGGAAACCCTAACACTAGAGCCCGTCATCATCGACTTTCCTCAAATGGTTTCTATGGAACACCAAAATGCTGAAATGTATTTTGATCGAGACGTAAACTGCATCAAGCGCTTCTTTGAGCGGAGGTTCCACTTTGTTCCAACAGAACCTGGCCCATTTTTCAAACATGCAAAGAAAACTGTGGGTAAGGACGGTGTCAAGAGGCTTGATGCTACAGTAGAGGCTTCCGGATTCACAAAGAAGATGCTGAAAGATCTCGAGGCTGCCATCAAAGAGAAGGGGGATCAAACAGCTCAACATAGTGGGGATGAGGACGACGAAGAAGATGACGAAGAAGAAGGCGAAAGCGGCGAAGATGAGTCGGGAGATCCTCTAGATGGCCAGAAATCTGGCGGTCTCCTTGGCGATGAAGCTATGGCTTCAAAAGAGGATATGGTCGAGGAGAGTATGTCAAAATTGACAGTCTAGATGAGACGCAATGATACCCATATCTTATGAGATGCCCTGGTGATCATCACTCGCCATGTTTCTTTTCACTACAATGTTGCAACTGCGAATTGTTGAAGGAATTCTATGACATTAAGAAAGATTCTCTCTAAACGCCTTCGTCTGACTTTTATGGCACGAGTGCCCCCCGAATCTAAACTACAAAAGCTCATGACAGAAATCATGGCACGAATTCCTCGACTGTAACAGCTACCTCATACCATAAAATATTTTGCGATGGATTGGTTGTTGATGTATGAACCAAACCCCCTCTGTACCCCCTTAAAAAAACAGAAAAGCAAATGATGAATGAAGCGCGAATACTGGCATCGTCGGCCAAATGAAGTCGATAACAGACTCTGAGTAGTTCGAAACCTCAGATTTCTTTCTTAATGTCCTTCTTGATGGAAGGGGACGCATCGAAAGAGGTATCGACCGCCACCGTGTCCGCATGAACGGTGACGTTCTCCTCGGTCTCTGAAGAGGCGGGTGTAGCAACCACTTCATCAGTACTCATACTGGCAGTCGCCCTGTATCAATAATTAGAAGAAAGACATGGAAAACCGGGGCAACCCTGTTCCATACCCAATGGATTGACGCTGAGAAGTCAGGCGTCGAGTCGCATTGTTGGTATCAGACACAAGGGGAGCCGAGAGCGCAGAACTGGATAATGTTAGCATTTGTGGAAAGGAGGAAATGAACAGCGAACTTACGGTCGAGTGATAGGGATGGCTGCCCGCCGGCTCTGAACGTGGTGAGGGTACATGGAACCACCATAACCGACCAGTGGAGTACCGTAGGCCCCGATGTTATACTCGTTTGTTCTGAACTGTCTGCGTTCAGCCGTAACGCGCTTTAGTTCCTTTTGGGCTGGGGTATCGGCATAGCGGATGTTCATGAGGAGACCTTCATCAGTGACATTAAAACCATGAAACCTCTCGATGACCTCATCGCAGATCTCTCGGTTCTCGAAGCTGTGATATTGTTAGCGAGATAGAACTGCCATACAACTTGCGCACATACCGTGCGAAACCAACACCTCGACTGTTCCCCATGCTGTCTCGCAGTATCTTGCTAGATAAGATGGTATACTCCCTGAAGATGGCGCCAAGTTCCTGTCAATGGTTAGCGGCTCAACAGCAGTTCAAACTCTATTGTTTGACTTACCACCTCTGTCAGAGACTTGGGAAGGTTGGAAATGTAGAGGTTCGTCGAGTCATCGTCACCCTCAGCTTTGAGACGAGAATTGAAGGATTCCTGAATAGGTGTCAGCTTACTCTTCCTGCCACTCATCCAAGTTGGGTGAACATACCCGAGCAAAACCAACTTCATATCCGAGACGATGAAATCCACGAATACACATCTCAGAGTGGGAAACGTCGAAGAACTTGGCAAACCCAAATCTTGTCTTGGTTAGCAGTCATTTGATCAGAAGGGTGCTTGCTGTAAACTTACCCCTTGCATGCACCTGTGCCAGTATCAATGATGGCCTTTGAAGTCTCGACTTCACCAAAACGGGCAGTGTAGTTATACAGAAGGTCGTCATCAGTGGTCGGATGAAGACCACGAATGTAGACATTCCGATTTCCTGGGATCCTATTCTCGAGACTCTGATCAAGGCTCTTCATTTGTCCTGCGGGCGTGAAAACAGCAGGTACCGCCTGAGGGATGGCAGGACTCTTGGACAAAAGATCATCCAAGGCACTCTCAGAGATCGGGGAAGGCTTCGGCTTACTCGTAGCCTCGACGTGGTGAGAAGTCAAAAGCTGATGTGGTGAAGGGGTGGTGTACGCCGATCGATCGCTGTGGACTCGAGGCCCATGTTCACGATTCGGCCAGCTTCCATAGAACGGGGTGGCAGGTGCGGACTCAGTGGTAGAATAGGAACCGCGGCGGTTCTCCAAGCCAGGGACTTCTGAATGAGTTCGATCTCCGCGAGGATGTCCGGCATTGGCACGAGCCGGAGTGAAAGGGACAAGAGACCCGGATAGGGCATACGGGTTGGCGTAAGCTCCGTTCAGCTGATAACCATGATAGTTTGGCTCATTCGGGTGGTTGATCGGGATCGACTGGGAGTTCGGCATGGATGCGGCGAGAATGAGTCCATCCGGGGCAACCATGTAAGGCGGTGGCATGGGAATAGGCCCACCCTGGGGAGCAGGCAGACTCATGCCCGTCAGGCTCAGCCCCTGAAAGTGACCCATTAAAGCATTGTGGTCGGTAGAGCCAGGAATGGCGAGATGCTGAGGTCGCCTATCTGGCTGGTTGGAGATGAAGGGTGCCGTAACAGTGCTTGGTTCCATCGTCATTGTTGAATGAGGATGTATGAGTTGGATATCTAACACACTTCAGATGTCAGATTGTTTGCTCACTGAACGAAGAGCAAAAAGCTTTCAGTCGATAGGACAATAAATGAAGACGATATTGGAAGCAGATTGAACATCTGGACAAAAGAAAGGATAACAAGTGCCTTACCTCACAGGCAACAGATCGGCTGTAAAAGCAGTGCAAAATGCGAATAATCGGGGGATGTGCGAAAATCTAGCTGTATTCTCAAAATGTTAGTCAAAGGGTTCGTTGGAAGTAGTCAACCAGGAAAGTAATTGGGGGCGGTTGGAAGAGACACGCATAGGACTCTTGAAGAACATCTGAACTTGATAGAACGGGCCTTGAATGGTATGTTGGCGATATAGGACCATCAGGTCGGGGGAGGAGACGGGAGAGCGTGGGCAAAGAAGTGGCAAGGTTTCAAGGGATCGTGAATCAAACATGCCTTGAGGGCTTTGATGATGATCAAGCACCTGGTGGAAGAAGCCGATGATGACGAACTCTGGAGTACCAAGACTGAGATGAAGCGAGAGTATGTAGATAGGCCGTGCAAGATGGAGTACAGAAGAGATCAAAGGGTATGAAGGACGGTGTTAAAAGGGAGCTGTGAAGAGAAGATGAAAGGTGGAAGAAGAGGAGAGAGGAGTAGAGGGAAGATATGGATTGAGGTTGAGGGAGAGAAGGGAAGTGAAGCAAGCACCTACCTAAGAGTGCACAAAAATGATAATGTCGGAAAGAAGTACTCAAGTGAAGATGGAAGGTTCGTCTGCGGTTGGTTGATGGGGAGGCAAGAATGATGCTATCAATAAATAACTTCTCCCGCAAGATCCAAAATAATGCGGATGATGAGATGAGAAGGAGGGATGAAAAGAGAAGAAGAAGTATTTATCTCAAAGAATCAGACGAAGGAAAACAATAGCACGGCCCTCCAACAATGTAAGTTTTCGTAACGGTAGTCAAAGTGGCAGTGACAGTGGTAACCTGAGGAATGTGGATGCTACAGCTGACAGCAGCTGCGAAGTGACAGTTGCGAAGTGAATCTTTGACTGCCACTCAAATTCAGTTTGCCGATGCAGTAGGCAACACTGCTTCTTCTAGAATGGACGAGCGAAGGCGCAGAATGGCGAGTTGGACCTGAACGATACCTGCTTCAAAGATGTATCCTGGCTCGTGAACTGAGGTTGGCAGTCGAACGAAAATAATACCTACCTAGTATGGGTAACTGCAATCAAGCTTCCTTCCTGACATTAGGCTCTGAGTGACACGGAAGGCATAGGAGTCCCGGTGTAAGTCCCAAGACTCAGACTGCCCCGTGCCTCTTTCCGACTAAATACCTAGGTACCTGCCTAGTATCTAAGGTAGGTAGGTAATGGATGATTAGAAGCAATGGGAAATTGAGAAGCAAAAGTTTTGAGGTCGAGTTTCACCTAGTAAGTAGGTGGTACTAGGTTAGTAGTTACTAAGGTAGGTAGGTAAGGTAGGTACTGGGTAATAAGTCCATAAGGGAGGTAGAAAACATCTAACAGAACTTGGGTAAATTCAGGTGGAAGCTACATGCCTGTGTATATACAGCATCACCTCGGGCTTGGGTTAAAGCTTTCTATATGCAGCAGACCAGTTTTAAATCAATGAGACTTGATGTTAAGCACTGAGATAGGTGTAGTAGTGTGAATTTAATATCGTGACCTACATGTTCTAGCAGATGTCGTCAAATCTACTCAAAGTTCTAAGACTTCACTTAGAGAGCAGGAAATAGCTGCCTCTTAAGCACCCAAGCTTTTCTTCCCCCGGATTTCGGCATCGTACATATTTATAAAGCCGATATCTTTCAGCATTATACAATCCATTATTTAAGCCCACTTGATTTTGGCAACATCCCTCGTCTACGTGCCAAGCCCCTGAGTTTCGTCACAAGTTCGCAGCTCACATACATGCTGAGTTGTTTTATGGTCATTTCCATTTTGTCTTGATCTCTCATTCATAGCAGCGGGGCTCAAAACTTCCTAAAGCAAGTGTGGTGTGCAAGTCTATATAATCGCATGTCACGAACACCCAACCGTGTGCCTGCAAGCTGACTATATCAAATCTATGTTTGCCGTAGGTTTACTGAGCTAGCGCGAGTGGTTTTTAGAGTCTTGTATTGCTTTTTTCATTCTATCTGTTTACTCCATTTGCCATGCTTGTTGACGTCTATCATAATTGTGTGGCTTGTCTGTATTGGTTGGCATCGTGTTCCCATGCGTTTGATACCACTCTCTTCATTTTTCTCTTCTCAGATTTTAGGCACTTGTCAAACTACATGGCCAAGACAGATACCGGCAGTAAACTTCGATAGTTCTCTCTGCTTTCTCTTCTTGTTATCCCTTGAATCGCTACAAGGTTCCGAGGCCTCCATGTTGCTGTGGGGCAATGGATTTAAAAGAAAGATATTTGGGGATATCTTCTATACTGATGAATTAAGAAACTAATGACTGAAACCGTGAGATAGTATGCAATTCAATTGTAATCGAGTGTGTTGGCTAATACTCTTGATCCTATATTTCTTGTGAACATGTGGTCGGAATGTCTTAATATTGTGTCTTCTTACGTGGTAGAGAAAGACTGCTTATACCAAACACAATGTACATATCTCCTGGGTACCTACTGCGGGGGAGCGGTTCAAGTCTCGATATGTACTCCAGTACTTCTCTCTACTCTTAGTAGTTTTCATGCTCAAGTGACCGATGTTTGTCTGTGTGGCTGCCCACTTTTGAGACCATCCAAACCGATGATGGAGCAGCATTGAAGTGAGGTGGCGATGCGACTTAACCCCATGCTTTCAGCCTGAGTCATGTGCTTCTCGAATGCTTCTTGGTTGAAACGGTTTAATATCAGATAATAATTTTAGTTCCTATATTAAGTATATCTCAATTAATAACCAAGTGCTCGTGCCCAACTCCAGCATCAATGTTGTATGACATCTTCCATCCCACAATGCGGCTTTCCAAATACTGGGTAATGGGATTCAACAGTGAAGAAAATGCATACAAGAAGTAGTTCATGCATATTGCCGGAAAGGGATAGAGTTTGTGGTTGCAGTATGCAAAGGTTCAAATTTTCAGCCTTCTCGGACGTTTTGAATGACGATCGAGTCCCAACGTCAGATGTTGAACGGCTACATGGCTGTGCCAGGCCAAGAAAACCGTTTTCATTGTCTTATTTGATCATCTGTAAAGCAGAAACAAGGACCTGGCCTTTAAATTTGAAGCCACTCCCTTATAACGATATCGGTTCTTTTACAACTGCAGGGTAGGCTTGATTTGGTACCGCTGACCTTGCGTACCGATGGTAGGTGGTATTTATCTACTAGATAGTACTCATACAAACACCAAGGGACAGATTGACGTATCCGTCTTTATGCATTGAAGGCTCGTCACTACTGACATTGGTGAAACGACCCCTTTGGTGCGTGGAAGACTTTTTCACAATACCCCCCCCCTATTCGTTTGACAAGCATATACTAGATGCACAGCACTTTGAGAACTTGTTTCTGTTTGCCAATTTGTATCTAAGTGGACCAGTAAAGCGTCGCGACGCAGATAACCAACCAACGGCCTCTTGGACCAGTCACAAGCGATGACAACAGTGTAGATGCGACAAACCATATACCGCAATGTACCAAGCCATCCTAACACCATCCCTCTAATAAGCTGCAAGAAAACCCTCGAGTCTACTTCATGTACGCTCATCAAACATGACCACTACCGTATATCGTAGTGGAGCAGAACGCCAGCCGTGAAACATGACAACTCATCGCCGCCGATGACCGTAAATATAGCGTGTCGTTGATCGCTTCTCCTTTTTTATGACCAAACATCCTCCTGTCATTTTCAGTCAGTACATGCCTTTTCTGATGCAGTATAGGAAGTGGTATAGTCACTACGTACCTGGTATTGGTTTGCCGACCTCATGTTCTTCACGATCTCCTCACCCTTGGCCTCGGAGACCCCACGTCCCTCAGCAATAATTTGTGCCAAGACAGTGTTGACCTCGCGGGCCATGTGAGCTGCATCACCGCAAACGTAGAAGTAAGCCTTCTGGGAGAGCAGATCACTGACTTCCTTGGATCGCTCCTTGAGTCGGTGCTGGACATAAACCTTCTTTGAGCTCTCTCTCGAAAAGGCGGTAATCATCTCGAACTTGTCACCAAGGGCCTCCTTGTACTCCTGAGAACTTGTCAATAAAACGCTCTAAAGCATAGGGATAATTGTTAACTCACCTGCCACTCCTTTTGATACATGAAATCCTCAGTGGACTTTCGGCAACCAAAGAACAAGAGAGTCTTTCCGACTTCAACACCATCGCGAGCTTGCTTGGCACGCTCCTGAACAAAACCGCGGAAAGGAGCAACACCAGTACCAGGGCCGATCATGATAATAGGCTTGCCAGGGTCCGAGGGAAGCTTGAAGTTGGAGTGACGAACGTGGACAGGAACGTGGATGCCATCATACTTATTGCGGGGGCCTGTAAGCTCGTAGCTCTGACCGAAAGGTGCAGGGTTAGGGTCACCGTTTTGCTTCTGCTTTAGGGCAAAGAGGTAGTTTGTAGCGACGCCGCGGAAAGGATCATCTCGACCAGGAATCTGCTGAGACTCAACGACGGCAGTAATGGATATCTTCTTGGGTTGAACCAGAGAGGAGGAGGAAATGGAATAGTAACGGGGCTGGAGCTTCGTGAGACCCTCAATGAAGGCAGAGAAGGGGATCTTGGTCCACTTTTCGCCCTTGCTGACGCTGGCGAGGAAACGAGCGATGTTGTAGTAGTGAGGGCCAGTCTTATCGTGGAAGTAATCCTTATCGCTACCGAGGCGGTTCATCTCAGCTTTGACTTCGTCATTGGGAGCGAAAGCGGCGAGAGTAGAGACAAACTGGCGGGAAACAGGAGCACAGATCTCGAGGTGGTATCGCAGAATGGCGTCGTAGGTTGTGGGGTTGGGGAAAGGAACCTTGGCAGTAGGTTCGAGAGCCTTGACGGTGACAACGTTGTGCTGCTTATCGGAGAGATCGAGAATATCCAGGAATCGGTTAACCTCCTCACCAGGGTTGGTGGGCCAGATAGCAATGTGGTCTCCAGTCTCGTACTTGAGGTTAGAACCGCTGATATCAACATCCATGTGGAGGCAGTTTCTGTCTTTGGCAGAGAACAACTCGTAAGATTCGGCGATAGGGGCGATATAGGGGTTATGAGAGTTGAAGGGTCCCTTTGCAGTACCCTCGAGATGCAGCTTGTTGGGTTCACCAAGATATACTTCATTGGCTTCGGGAGTCAAGTCGTCGCGTTCATTGATGGCGAAGATAGGCTCGTAAACGGCCTCACGCTCCTCCAATCCCATCTTCTCAGCAAGAGCCTCCCACATGGGATCCTTCCAGGCTAAGAAATCTTCTTCCATGGTGCCGGCGCCATCGTCACCTTCACCAGCTTCGCCGATGCGGTGAGCGCCAAGCTTCTCAAGAGCCTTGTTGACATTGCGGACCATAGAGTTGTAGTGTTCATAAGTGTTGTTCCCAAGACCGAAAGCAACGTAGTTGAGGTTGCCCAGAGCAGGATCGTTGCCTTCGTTAAAGCTGGCGTCTTCACCGGTGATGAATTCGTAGAAGTCGACTGCGTTATCGGTAGGCTCGCCTTCACCGTAAGTTGCGAGAACGAACATAACAACATTGTCACTAGGGACAGTATCCAGGTTATCGAAATCATAGTCTTCAAGATCGGCAATCATGGTGTTGAGTCCGAATCGACTCTTACCCTCCTTGGCGAGACGAGAAGCATAGTCTTCAGCCGTACCAGTCTGAGAACCGTAGAAGACGACGCAGTTCTTGCCAGATTCCTCCATCGCCTCGACAATGTTCCTCGTACGACCAGGCTTGGAGGCGCCGCCGGCAGCGAAGCCATTGGCATAAGGGTCCTTGGTAACACCCCATAGCTTTCCCTTTGTAAAATATGCGACGGTTCCGAGGAAGATAACGCCAAGGACGATAACATCCAGAGTGTCGAGTTCAGCCATGGCGGCTACGAAAGCGCTAGAGCGTCTTCGTGGTCAATAGACAGAAATAGCCAGCAAGAAGAATGAAGCCAGCGACGAAGCAAGATCTGCCCAAATTCAACAAAGTTTCGAGGGTTCGTCCCAATGGTCGTCGGCCGGAAAGGAGGCGGGGGAGGAAGGAAAGTGGGATGTGGCGTGAAGTGTCTAGAAGAAAGGATGCGCTGTCAGTAATAAATACGCGCTAAAAGGTACTAAGGTAGGAGATTAATGGATGACCCAAGGATCCTTTATCGTGCGAGGTGAGTTTGTTAGGTGCACTTACACTCAAAATGATCAGCACTAATTAATTAATCATGAACTTTTGACCACTGGATCATAACCAACTCTCATAAGGAGTTGATTCAGGTAACAAAACGTCAACCGGGGCAGGAAATCGGATAATTCCTAGCACCAACCCGGGAATGCCCAGTCAGGCGAAATTTCAACCAGACAAGGTGGCTCCTCAGTCCGGCTGCGGAATGCCACGGAGGGTTTTTATCTCTCTCGGGGCTCGGATTGGGGTTTCTTTCGTTGGGGCTCAATTGCAGGATTCAGGATTACAGGGGTACATGTGAGAGTCGCTCTCGCTGTGATATTGACGACGAACGTATCCGATTTTCAGTTCAGTGCGCATGAGCCTTTGCAAATAAGCAAAGAGGATGTTGAGGCTGTTTAGAAGTAAAGGAATCGTCAAACTACGAGAAATAGAACAGATAAAAAAAAACAAGGAACTCAAAACTTGATATGTGTTCTCTATAATATCGAAGTAACGAGGTCCGGTCCCGGAAAACGGTACCTAGCGGTTGTCGAATCATGCGGTCGGCGCCGACGGGGTTCCGAAAACGAACACGCTGATGAATGAAGAATGAAGCTGCCAGTTCAGCGGCATTCAACACTTCCCGTCATTGACTCCCGGTTGACTGGCCTCGGCATATCGAGCAATAGTATCCATTCAATCTCTGACCTCTATCCCCGCGTTTCCATCTCCGCGCGCCCATTGTTAGCCCTTTTCCTCGTATTCAAGTACCCGTCACCTTGACCTTGCGTAGTAGATTTTCGAATCACCTTGCATCTGTTGGTTCCGCCCTGGACTTATGCGGAAACTATCCCGATGTTTCGCTCCGCGGCGACGCGACTTTGACTTTGAAGTGCCGAGCACACATGCTCCGACCCTGAACCGCTTGAATTCGACCGCCTGGAAGATTCGCGAAGTCGAGAGGAAGGTCATAACACATACACATCACTGTATCAGATGATCGCTTCCCTTCTTGGTCCCGTGGCGGCAAGCACCCTCATTGACGGATTGTTTGTTGAGAACAATAGAGCATTGGCCTTCTTTAAACGTTCATACGATCTGGCACTTACCTCCAATGACGCCAATACCTAGCATATGAAACAACTGTCAAATTATTGGCTCAAAGCCCATGATTCGTTGGAATGCGGGATATCGACATGTTAACAAGCCACGCACAAAGCTGTCTTGCATGAAACCCAGGGTCTTGAAAGTTTCTACCAACAAAAAGCCCCATCATTTTGAGTGTATGATCGCGGCTCGCTATGTGTTTGTTCGTTTGTTTTCTCTCTCTCTCTCTCTCTCTTTTGTTTTATTCTATATCACCGTGCCAAGGCTTAGTTATTGAGCGTCATAATAACTCAACGGTCTTTGAGAAGGGATTGTGTCCTCACAGAGGCTTGACTACTCAACACACCTGGTTCGTTTTAACCGAAACAGGCGATTATACTGGTTGCTCTCTAGACGTGCTCCAACGTGTTCAATCTTTAACACTTCATGCCATCCCTTACCTAGCCGCCAGGATTGAACGGAGATATCACAGATACTATGAGCGTCCCTGACTTACGATGGCCTCGCTTAATGCTATCCCTTCGCATAATGATGATGTGCACAATGATCAGGGCGAGTAAATGAGGTGCGTGGAGACCCAAACCCGTCATGCTAACCCAAGGATTATCTTTTAAGGCATTCCATACCGGTACAATGATCAGCGGAGGAAACAAATGTTACGCTGATGGGCATCTGGGTCCTTTAATCCTTGCTAGCGAGTGCAGATATCCTAAGAGCCCACCAGCGTCAATCTGGTGAATGTCCAGACCTCCGACCTCACTGAGTCATTCTCGTGAATTGGTGTCTTTCAGATAAGATCTCGACACTGAGCCAAGAGGATCACCCAGGCCTCCTTTTCCAAAGACCAATTGACAGGCAAGGAGTCCTTACCAAGGGCCCGTCGTCCCATGTCGGTTGATCTTAGCTCCGTTGATAGGCCACGGCCCTTGCAGATGGCAAGGATAATGAGCCAGAAACACTGCGAATCGACTCCCATGTGTGCCATGGGTTAGAGCTCCCAGTGTTCGTTTGGTTCCATAACAGCCTCTTTAAAGGCTTGTTCAGCAAGCCATCCAGCGGGCCGGGCCAATGCTGGGCAAGCTGACGGTAGCGTCATTGCCCATGGTCCAGCCGCTAAAGTCAGTCGGTCTTGGGCTGGGGTCTTTGTCTTCGTTGTCAAAGACTCCCTCGTATACTGCACATGCACAGCAGCATCCCTTTAGACCCGTAAATACCCTGAGCCTTTCTCGTTCTTTTCTTTCTCGTTCTTTTTTTGCTCAGTTGCGATACTGACATTGAATTTGGAGAACCATCGTAGATCATGGGATTGCGACATAGAACTTGAGGATGGGTAAGTCCAATTCTCTTCAAGGGTGCGGTGCCCACTACTTTCAGTACCTACCTTACACCAACACCGATCCCTCTCTTCCCGCACCACCTCTAAAACTTGGGCTGTATAGCGGGAATACCTTCGTCACCAGTCAGCACGAGGTAGCTTCAGATGTCCGACCTGAGCTATAGTGTTTATAGCAGTTAGTCAAGCGGAATCGACACCACTTGCTACCAGACCCTGCTCTGGACGTCTCCGCAGCTGTTTCACCAGCATCTTCAAACATCTCAGCAAAGATATATCCTTCGTTGACTAACCCCTTGTGCGACCCATAGTGCCGTCGCAGCCGCTGCCGGACCACCTGCAGGATACGCTCAGGTTCTCTCCCCGGCCCGTTCCTAGACTCGAAGAGGAGGAGGAAGATGAGAAGAATTGGGATCAAACATTACGTCCAGTAGCTCCAGACTCGCCGGTTGTCCATCGATTTGCGCACTCACGAGACTCGTCCGCCGAAAAGATCCCACAGACGCACCCGCCTTTGGCCTCACCACGACTTCACTCGAGAAGCCCTCTTAGCGGCGTTGTAGAACGAATTATCGACCCGAAGAGTGCCGCATACGGCCATCATCGTCAAACCTCGATCGTCCACGGCATTCAACACTCAAGAAATGGCAGCTTGGCCAGCACCAGCTCCAGTCCACTCAGCCCGCAGATGATTGCAGCCGCTGGCGTCGGCTTTGACCTCCCAGACATGCAATCTGTGGGCACCCGTGTTGATGGCGATGCCAGTTATACTTCACGGCCACCTACGTCTCTCTCTGGAAATGTTGCACTTATGGATCGCCCCAATGCCACCGATGCTCCTTACGGCACGACCCAACGAAAGCTCGAACGAATGCATAGTAAATCTCGGCGCGATCATACCCCTCATCACTCTCACTCTTCGCGTCACAAAGACGAGCAAAAGACCGTCGGCGAATATGCACTCCATGTCTTGTTTACCTCAGTCAGTCCAAGCCTCAGTCTTGCCAATGCGCGTTGCAACTGACTTGATGATAGTTTATTGCACAAGCCGAAGAGAAGCTAACAGCATGCGTCACGGTCCCTTTCGATCCCGAACCCAATGTTGAACAAATATGCGGTCTGGGTGTTGACCCAGCCTTCGATCAATTGATCGTTGCTCTAGGTCATATTGCTAGCCCCAGACCGAAAGCTTTAATTGACTCAATGATGCTCTGGAGGAAGAGCAAAAGTGATGCCGCCAATGAAGCTCGCAGTCATCTACAGCAGTCTCGCAATGCTGCGGCCGGAAGCCCTCTTGTTCGACGAAATACAGAGCCAGTGCAGGCTGTGATACCTGGCCAAGGAGGTCCTGATTCTGTTTTCCCGAACGGTCCACCAACACTTGCAGCAAAGCAGGAATTTGTGGCCCAAGCTGAACGCCGGTCGACCGTATCTATATACATTCTTTGCCGTGTTCTCCTCGAAGTCATCAGCCAAAGCAACTTGCCATCCATCACCTCCGAGATGGAGGATAAGTTGGAAAGTATCATTTTCGGACAACTCAAAATTGCTGATCCTGAGCAACTTTCGGTATCGTCTCTTAAACTTGCTAATTGGAGCCTTTTTGCCCAATTGCTCGGGCATATGAGTAGTATCAACTTTGGCGGAGTTACCAGAAGATTCATTGAGGACTTGGAAAGTTCCCTCCAAGAACGTGTGGTCAAAAGTCCTACCATATCTTCTAGCCGCGACGTTGAGGGAAAGGTGGAGCTTGTGCTATGGGGCATGAAGCACCTGAAGCTCAAGATCTCGCCTGAAGAGTCTTGGGAGCAATCTTGCGATTTCCTCATTTCCCTTGGTCGCCTATTCCAAAAGTCCCATGGCCAAAAAGTTAAGACGACCTTCTGTCAGGTGATAGAGATGCTTCTTCTTCCAATTGCAGCAAAGGCGAGCAACAGCCATTTCATGCATCCGAAATGGGCAGAAGTACTCGCGGCTGTCGGGCCTCGCCTTGCTCAAATGTTTATGAAACCGAGGCATTGGAACTTTGCATTTCCTCTTACTGCAACCTTACTCTGTGTTTCTTCTCCAGACAATTTCGGCTCCCAGTGGCTACAATTGATATTACCTTTGCAAACCAAAGTCAAGGATCGAACGACTAAGCCCCTTTGTCTTCAAGTCATCTCTCGCTTGTTATGGACATACTTATATCGAACTAATGAGACCTTCCAAAATAGCTTGCGCAAGATTGACGAGGTCATGAAGCTTGTCTTGCCGTCATCCAAGCGAAGTCTGGTCGCTTCCGATACCCTCTGCACTGAACCTTTGATCCAGATCATTCGAATTGTTGGCTTCAAGTATCCTGAATATTGTTTTAGGAATGTGGTGTTTCCCCTCATCAATGCCGAGCTGTTCATTTCCAACAAGGAGCTGAAAGTTGAGCAATTGGACCCTGATCGAGTTGTTGTTGGCATTAGAGCCTTTCTATACATAATGTCGGATCTGGAGAAAGGAGAACAAGGGCGACCTCCATTTCCACAGTACTTCGAGAACCCAAACCCAATTTCAACTACTGATCGATTCCCTGCCTCCCCAGCCGTGGCGTCTGCCTACAATTCTCCTCCTTCACAACCGATGGCGGTTTCCAAGGAAGAGTATATCACTCGTCCGGTTTTAACGCACGTGCTTAGCGACGGGGTTCGAGACTTTTATCTCAAATTCTGTGAGATCCTTGGAAAAATTACAATTATTTGCGATAATACCTTTGGCGGACAAGCGGCACTTGACGAGAAGTTCAACAGCCCCTTGCCAAAAACACCTATTGCTGAAACCTTTACTTTCTCCCGTAAAGACGACCACCAGAGTGCCGCAGATCAGAAACAAGCGTTTTATGAACTCCTTCATGTTGCTGTTCAGGCGTTACCGCGGTGTCTTTCAGTTGACATTCCTTTCAACTCTCTGATCAACTTGCTATGCACTGGAACAGCCCATGTACAGTATAACATTGCGGAATCATCAACCAATTCTTTGAAAGCAATTGCAAGGCAGTCGCATGCTCAACAGGTCACCATGGGCTTCGCTCGTTTCATTTTTAACTTTGACGACCGGTACTCAACAATGTCCGATGGCGGAATGCTTGGTTATAGTCATATTGAGAACACTTTGCGTTTATATGTTGAGCTATTGCAGATTTGGATCGAAGAAATCAGGCAAAAGACCAGGGATGCCGCCACAGATCAACCGGAAGCTAACGCCTCAGACAAGCGAGCCATCAATCTTGATATTTCTAGTATATGGGCAGAGGTTGACCAAGCTGAGGCCCATGGATTGTTCTTCCTTTGCTCGCAGTCACGGCGGGTTCGCCACTTTGCAGTGACAGTCCTTCGCTTGATTGTCGAATTTGACAAAGCCCTCGGAAAAGAAGCTTCTGAAGACAAGGACTCAATGAGGCTCATTGACATTCTAGAAAACGAATCCAGTAACATCATGGACTTCAATGATGAGCAGCTATCCGTTGCTGAACGCAGTCGACTGCAACGAGGCCTACAAAACACCAACAACGGTGCTCTCGTTGAGCTTTGTACTAGTGATGTTTCTTACGACACGACTCTGTGGTTCAAAATCTTCCCAAAGCTCATCCGAATAGCATACGAGAAGTGTCCATTTACTGTCACTATCTGCCGTGATCTTATCTGCAATCGCATTCTGCAGATGTACAAGCCAATTGTGTACCTCTCCGAGCCTTCGAGAGGGCTGTACTACAACAACGAGCCTGGAAGTGCCAGGCTTGGGGCACGATCTGCAACAACTCACCCCGAGGTGATGGTGGAGCAATGGAAGCTGTACCTAATATTTGCCTGCACCGCGCTAGCAGATCCAGGTGCTTTACCAACAGCCCAGGACCCTCAGCATGTTCGAAAGGTGTCCAAGGCATCGTCCAAAGACAAAATTGTGACAGCTCGAATGTTGTTCAAATTCCTGATTCCTATGTTGTCGGCCTCGTCCGCCTCCGTTCGCGATGCTGTTGTTGTTGCTATGGGCTCCATCAACATCCATATTTACCGGACTTTGCTTGAGGAATTACAAGGTCAAGTTTCTCGGTGCAATGACGACGCACGCGCTCGGATACATCAGAGAACAAATAGCAATCCTAGGAGGAACCGGAAGATGGATCTACTTCGAACTGAAATTACTCATGTTTTCAAGCTCACTTCGCACTTTTTAAGGGAGCCTGAGGTTTACAAGGGCGAGTTTTTCTTGACTACTCTCACCACATACACAAAGGACCTGAAGCTGTTTTTGATGGACGGAGAGGTCCAAATGGACTGGGAGTTTCAGAAACTCCGACGCCACTACTGTGGACTTATGGAAGCACTATTCGAAGGAATCAACAGGACCAAAGATCCGTCCCGATGGATGACTTTTGAATCACGCAAGTCGGCATTCTCACTTATGGAAGACTGGTGTGGATTCTCGCCAAATCAGAACCAAATTCGCGCCCGAGAAGATACCATGCGTCAATCACTGATTGATCAACAGACCCTGGGCGAACGAGGTACTGCCACCGCTGCGATGGAGATAGAAAAGAGGAATCTTCGGACGGCAGCACTTAGTGCTATGGCTGCTCTGTGTGGTGGGCCGATTAGTGTCACAACGGAGAGCAACGTGGTTCTTCAGTTTGATGTCCGGCGCATGCTTGCTTGGATCGACTCCATTTTCAACTCTGGAAGCGATAAGATGAACGTCATTGGCAGGAGAGCTCTTCAGAACCTTATTGTCCACAATCAAGAGGTCCCCTATTTGATGGAGCACTGTATCGCACGATGCTACTTGGCAGGGGTCCCCAAGGTGCTTGAAAGCTACTTCGCGGTAGTCACACAAGTTCTTCAAGATCACATAGACTATCCTTGTCCGTTCTGGAAGCTCCTTGGACTTTGCCTATTTACATTGGGCAATGATCAGAGCGAGATTCGATCCAAGTCTGCAACCGTGTTACGCAGCTTGGAAGCACGACAACAAAGAAACTCGAAGATTCAGGACTTTGACATCAGTATTTCTGATAAGACGCAAGCTGTATACAAACTAGCACAGTTTGAGATCTCCAAACGCCTCGCCAAGCAACATACGGATCTGGCCTTTCATATCTTCTCTGAATTTACTCTGTACTTCAAGGATCTACAACCTGCAGCTCAACGGAATGTTGTTGCAGTCATGTTGCCCTGGATTCAGTCTATAGAATTGAAGCTGGACCCAAGCGGCGGACCCGCAGCGCAATCATTTGTCCTGCTCGCAAACCTTCTCGAGATCACCATCAAATCCAGCGGGGCACTGCACAACGAAGTCCAGGCTCTTTGGCAGGCTCTTGCAACCGGGCCTTACCCAGGAAATGTTCGCTTGGTTCTGGAGTTCATCATGCAGTTATGTCTTGAGCGTCGAGAGCAGAACTTTGTTGAGTATGCCAAGCAGATTGTTGTTTTCCTTTCGACAACGAATAGCACACCAGGTATCAAGGTTGTTGAATTTCTCCTCATGCAGATCACGCCGAAGGCCATGGTACCGAATGAGAAACGGGATACCGTTGAGCCACCAGCAGACATCAATCTTCTGCCATATTGTGCTAATTTGGCTGAAGCTCTCCCGGTTGGAACCAAGCAGGCTGGGTTTTCTCTTGGTCAACTGTCGTTGATTCTCCTTGTAGATTTAATGGTATCGCCTGTTCACTTGACTCAGGAGAACGTCCCGCTTCTTCTCCAAGTGGTTACTGTCCTGTGGGATCACTATACGCCACTGGTTCAAGAGCAGGCACGAGAGATGCTTGTGCATCTTATCCATGAAGTGGTGATCTCGCGGATTGATGACCAGACCCAGGATGTCGACAAAAAAGCTATTGAGAATCTGATCGACTTGATTCGCGGGCACGATCGTTCAGTGGTCTGGGGATATGAGGACAGCAACGGCAAGGTTGATGATCACAACAGCAAAGTGCCACCAAGCATGGACTTTCTCACGGCTGAGGTCATCAAGACTTTTGAGATGACGTTCCCCGGAATTAAAGAGCATTGGGGTCGACTGTCACTCACCTGGGCCACGTCTTGCCCAGTTCGGCACCTTGCTTGTCGGTCATTTCAAATCTTCAGATGCGTTCTCACGTCTGTGGATCAGCCAATGTTGGGGGACATGCTTGCTCGATTGTCCAATACTATTTCTGACGAAGATCCGGAGATCCAATCATTCTCAATGGAAATCTTAACGACCTTAAAGACCATTATCGTCAAGCTTGATGCTGATGACCTTTTAAACTTCCCGCAACTCTTTTGGACCACCTGTGCTTGCCTGGAATCTATCAATGAGCGGGAATTCTTAGAGGCAGTTGAAATGCTCAACAAATTCCTTACCAAACTTGACTTGAGTTCACCGAACGTGCGCCGGATTCTCGCCGATGGCCAACCTTCCCGTTGGGAAGGGATATTCGAAGGTGTTCAGCCCCTCCTCCACAAGGGTCTGCGGTCATCCCTATGCTGGCAACCGACTCTCGACACCATAGACAAGCTAGTACCCCTGCCTAGTGATGGCTTGGTTGGGGATGGTTCGCGTCTGTTCTTCTCGTTGCTTTCCAACTTCCCTCGTTTCTTGAACGAACTCGAAAAACCTAGCGCGGATGAAAGCGTTATCCAAACAGCAAGACTACTCCAGGAAGAAGCGGACAATCAGGGGCTAGCTTGTATCGCCGAAGCCCTGGACGATTTTGCTTTGGGAAACCCTCAAGACAGTAACAAAGACTTCCTCGTCGATCTATGGGGAGCTTTACGAGAATACTATCTTCCTCAAATGGATTTCCAGATGGTCACGTTCTTAACTGGACTTCTCACAAATTCATTGTCTTGGGTAAAAATCCAGACCATGAGAATTCTGTGTGTTGCAATCCCTGAAGTGGATATGCGCAAGCCGGAACTCGCTGGTCATGGATCTGATCTGATCTCACCACTTCTTCGGCTTCTCCAGACAGAGTTCTGTATGGAGGCACTCGAAGTGTTAGACAACATCATGACCATGTCTGGAAATCACATGGACAAGCACCATCTAAGAATGAGTATGACGCGACCAACCTCAAGGGCGATCCGAAAGGAATATGAGCGTACGCAGAGTTTGTTTGGAATTCCCGAGGCATCAGGCTGGGCTATCCCTATGCCTGCAAAGAAGACAGACGCTACACGAGCCAATATTCATGCCGCCTTTTACACGTGCCAGGGCTCAGAAGGGACGCTGGCTGAAACTGCACCCACTCCTGATGTGGAGTTCCATGCCGATGATTTCCCTTATAACTATTTTGGCGCACCAGAGCGGACCGAGACGATGCTTTCTGATGAAGGCCGCGGCGATGTTCACTCGGGAGATTTGGCAACTAAACTGGATAGCCTTGACGACTTTTTCGAAGAACCATCGAGCCCTGCGACTGATGATGATGGTCGATCATCAAGAACAATTACAGAATATACGCCAGAATCCTTTGAGACCGGAGCGGAACTCTACGATGAACAGATTCTGCCAATTCTGCATGAAGCCTCAAACAATACCACTTTCCAGAACGGATTCGCCGATCGGTCCCCAGGATTATCGAGAGAAACGAGCTCGAATACTATGAACCCAGGCGCCTTCAGTGTGGTAATTCCTACTGTTAGACCAGGATTGCATTCCAGATCTATCACATCGCCCTCTGCCCCAGCTTCTTACCAACCACAGATGGGCGACATTGTTTCTGATGATGAGTACGTGGGAGGGTTCTCCGACGCCGATGATGAGAGACCGGGCACAGGGCATACTGAAAGCGCGTTTTACTTGGAGAATATGATCAAGCCTGTGACACGGAGACCACAGTCAAGAATGAGGCGTGTACCCAGCAGCCGCTCGAGGGATGAAAGAAGTCGGGATAAGCCGCCGCCTCAACCGGCATCGCGTTTAGCCAATAGCATTTTCCCACCAGGAATGCAAGAGCATGGAGAGGGCGATATGTTATGATAATGTTGAAAAAGGACTGGCTGCAATGACCATGTTTTATATAAATGTTTGCAAATGTTGTATGATGGCTGGAACTTGTGTGCTGCGCTGGCGCCAGGAATATCTGAATTAGTCAAGAGGGGTCGATAGGCTGCTACCTATATAAAAGGTGATTTAATACAAAGCGACTGAATATTCCCATCTTCGAGGGCGAAAAGTTACGAAAAGTTTGTGGTCTTCCTTTTATCATTCTTGCTGTCCAAAACCTTAGAAATTGCCTTAGTAATCAATATTCTGCTCAAGCGATATACCTACCCCCTTTGATGCATATTGAATATATATACATTCTAACCTTCATACCCGAACGTCTCAAGGAAAGATATATCAACTAATACTCTTTATGGAATAATGTCTGTTTTGTTTCGGGGTATCCAAAATACTTCGAGACTACTCAAGCAGCCAACAATATGGCCTCGCGCAATAATTGGCTCAAGATCCATGAGCAAACGCAAAGGCAAAGCTCCCAAGCCTTTCGAACTGATATACCCCGATGCCCCCACCAAAGAGCACTCCGATCTTGCAACGTTTCTATCATACGTAGAGCGTGTCAGCTTGGACAAGAGGTCTACAGTTTATAGAGGCACACACTACGAATATACAGTCGCCAATACCCTCTCCCAGTATGGTTTCTTCCTCAAACGCGTTGGCGGCCAATCAGATCGCGGCATGGATCTCTTAGGCATATGGACGCTGCCCTCAACATCTCAAACATGTAGAGTGATTCTTCAGTGCAAAGCGGGTGCTCGAAGCGCGAGCCCCATGTACATCCGCGAACTCAAGGGCGCTATGGCAGCAGCGCCTCCGGGGTGGCGAGGCACCGACGTACTAGGCCTGCTGGTGGGAGAGAAACCTGCTACTAAGGGCGTACAGAGCGAGATGTACTCTGCAAATGTAGCTTTGAGTTATGTTTGTTGTTCTAAAGAAGGAGAGGTTTTGCAGCTACTGTGGAATACCAAGGCGCAGGAGATGGGGCTGGAGGGTGTGTCGGTAGGGGTGAAATATGGGCAAGAAAAGAATCAAATTGTGTTGATTAGGGGAGGAGAGATGTTACCGCTGCTGGAGAATAACGAGATAGATGGAGTGGTGGGTACATTTGAGACCGAAGGGTCGTAGTCCTAATGCGATTTAGGCAGATCACGAGAGAGGTATCACTGCCATATACCTTTATGCATACTATGAGAAATGCCTTATCTGCTTACCTTTCATGCTACTAGTAAAAGTATGTGATGAACTATGCGTAGTCTGTTATTAGGAAAATATAGTAGCAATGAAGTCAGTTCATATGAACGTTATCCAAATTTTTAACTGCGAAAACGTTCTTTGATGACATGCATATCATGAATCCCTCGTCGAAATCTCTTGCGATGCCTTCACCTCTCCTCGACTAACCGCCTTCATTTCCTCTCAAGTTAGGTTCCATGTTTACCTGCCAACCTTCGCGATAGCCTTCTTCACACCTTTCCTCAATATCCATGAGATGATCCTCGGGTTTCTTTCTATCAGTAGTCTTGGTACCGTCATTTCCATCCATGTCGAAAACATCGTCAAAGCTGAACTCGCCAGAGACCACATCTTGCTCGACAAGATCGCGCGGCATGTTCGGATCGAAGATATCCCACGACTGGCCTACATGGTATTTGTGACAGAACTGCTGCTCAGCCGGTTTGCCAGAGTCGAAGCGGCATTTCCACTAGCCACCGCTCGACTTCTGGAAAGGTTCGGCCCAGTGATGGCTGGGGTCGTGCCATTTCTTATCCCATTTATTGGGCTTGCTGTCCCTGGTGCTGCGCACCCGAGACTCGAGCTTCCAGACAGTCGTGAGAAACTCCTTGTACTGTTTATCAACGGTATTTCGGCGGTTGAGGTGGATGATGCCGTAGCTGGCGAAGGTTGGGAACCACTTGGGGACGTCGGCCTTGAGGGGGGTCTCGTACATGTTGTGGTGCTCAGGGTCATTGCGAGTCTCGGGCAGATGATAGGGGAAATAGTCAGTTTCCCATTCAAGCTCATCTGCATCAAGAACCTTGGGAAGTTCATCGATCTTGGGCGTCTTGGGGGGCGCAAAGTGAAACTTTAGTTGCTTGGAGTAAGCTTCTCTGAATGCCTGCTTCTTGGCAAAGGCCGCTTCTTCGTCCAACCAACTCGAAGGGGGACAGATGTTGGATTCCTGATCTTTCAACCACTGATCGTACATTGAAAGCTTGGTAGTGGGAGTGGATGGAAACAGCCCACGAAGGCTTTCGGCCTCACGAAGGACAGCCTTCTGATGCTCAGTCGGAGGCAAGTGAGAAGTATCTGGGTAATAAGTAAACTCGCCAGCAATCAAACCTTCGGCAGACCCATCATGAATAGCGACCTTCCTAGTCAACGCGGCCACGTCAACCTTGGCGTTGTAGAATTCCCGCTGGGACTTGGGAGGGACCATCGGAAACTCAGTGGGTTTGGTTCTTGGCTCGAAGTCATTTGTCTTAAGTGCCTCTTGCTCAGCGGCAACACGTCGTTTATCGTTGAACCTTTTGACAGCAAGGTCATAGTGATGTTTCTCATAGGCAGCATGAGCAGCATACTCTTGGCGAATATCACCCTCGATAGCAAGAGGTTCGAGGAAGTTGAATTCGCTGTGCCACCTGTGTAAGGCGAAAGGCACCTCGGGGTCAATTTCCTCAGCTATGACTTTGGGTGTGAAGTTGAATACATCATTCTCGGGATAATATTCATTGCAAGGATAAGGGAAGTTGAAATCCCACTCTTGTCGCAGCTCCAAAGGAGGCTTGCCATCTAGAGCGACGTTGAACTGAGATCGGTGGATAGTGTCAGGTTCGTGGTACTCGTCGGGTTGGTTGACGTAAGCGTCGATATTCCATTTGCGCTTGATATATTTTTTGACAGCACTCTCCGTGGATTTAGCTGGGTTAGGCTTGTGAGGGCCGGTAGGGGGTGTGTGAGCATCGACTGAAGACACAACTGCTGAGTTCGAGCTGCAGAGGTGGCCTTCAAGAGCTCGTCGAGTTCGAGGCGTAAAGGTCTTGAGATTGCTCGCAGATGAAGAAGTTGGAGAGGTATCTTGCTTCTCTTCCTCGTCAATCTGGGGGAGAATTCGCTCGTAGGGTTTCTCCACGAGGAGAGACGTGGGAGGTACAGCACATGAAGTCGACGACTTAGTCGACGTCATGGTGGAAGCGAGATTGAGTTTTAGATGCTTGAAGATGTGCTTCCGGTAGATTTATCTCGAAGTTGAATTTTTGTGGTGATTATAAAATGAGAAAATTTTGTGTGCGCGAAGAGAGAGCAGAGAAGATATCTTTATGTGATGAGTGAACTGCGCCGAACAGCCGCCCAGCAGTGCCAGTCGCTCCCACTCACCAGCTAAGCCCGAACAAGGCGAAGGTCAATAACAAATACTGTCTGAACAATAGGCACTGAAAAATTGCGGGCTTCTAAATGCCTTAGTGAATACAAAAGTTACCAATTATAGGGATGCTGACAATGCGAGAGGCCCCTTGTTGGAAGAGGAAGCTCAAAAGAGCAGCAAATTTCAGTCACCACCTGCGATCGCGAACAAGGGGGATTTGAGAATATCTGATCCAATGATGCTCTGTCTGTACTGTGGACGAACTTTGTGTAGATACAAAGTTCTTCGCCTCGATTTAATAGGCCATAGCCCCTCAAGCTCCCAGGTGAGCTGACAACTTCCTCGCGTACCTTTACCATCAGTGAATCACGGGGTGAAGGACAGATCTCGATGAATGATATATGAGGGGAAAGCTTGCTTTTAAACTGTTTGCAACCTTGCCCACAGGTTCTGAGCGTACACGAGATCGTTTGTGACGGTTGCACTTTTTCGGCGGAAACCGGTGCATACGATGAGAGGCCCGTGGATCGGGATGTTTGTAACGTTGAATGGTCGTACATTAAGATTCGTGTCGACTTCTAGAATCATTCCGTAAGCAGACTCTGATATACAAAAGTCCTTGTCAACCCCCCCTCCCATCTATATCCCGTGTTGTACATGTTATCACACAGCCAGACACTGCGGCATGCGTCTCATTCCTCTATTAAGATGCCACAGGCCCTACCTTGACCTGCTCTCGAAGTCTCCTAGACTCGGCTGCCCTGCTCTGTTTATCCTGCTTTCTCTGTCCTGCCTCAATCTTCGCAAATTGACCACGGGCGCCGTGCTTGAGTTTTGTGATCATGTCCGAGGCCTTGCCTTTGTCTAAGTTTTCGGGCTTCAAAGGTTCCGCTTTGCCGCGCATCTTATTGATGAAGTCAACCTGCCCCTGCGTAGGTGGCAGTGTCCGCCATCTTTGATAGCGGTGAATGAACGTGTGAGGAAACATCTTTGCCGCGAAGCTGTCTGCTCCGTGCACTGCATCAGTGAATGTTGCTGCCGTGAGGATCTCCCGAGGCATTGCATACGGTGTTTTGGCGACACCAGGTGGTAGGGCTCGTACTTCTATAGCTCGGTAAAGCGGCGCCGTCGTGTTAAATTGTTCGCTGACTCGTTCAATGCGAACATAAGAACCACTCGGTGACGATAACACAAACTTTTCTCTTCCCACCTGAACCCATGCGTATTTACTTATAGCGCGTATGTGCTTCTCACCAGACGTATCGGCGATAAGATCTAAAACCGAGTCATAGTCTGTGAATGTGACACTATCGGCTCCAGGCCCGGGAGTTGTTTGGTAAGACAGAGGCTTTTGAGACGTGACATGCTCTGTGTCCTTGATCTTAAGTAAGTCATTCACTGTTGCCCTCTCAACCAGAATATCAGGATCTAGACCAAACAGCGTGGGCGTGGTCACAATTCCAGTATCCAAACTCGAGACAAGATCAATGATATGGCAGTTCTTCTTCCCTGGATGCAATCGCATTCCTCTGCCAATCATCTGAACCAGCAGGTTACGTGACCTTGTCGGCCTGCCGAGGATAATGCAGTCGATATTTGGAATATCAGTCCCTTCAGTGAACACACCACAATTGACTAACACCGGAAACTCGCCCTTTCGAAAAGCGTCCAACGTGTCGCCTCTCTCAACTTTATGGGTCTCCCCAGTCACATATCTCGCGTCAAAGCCGTGTTGACGAAATCGATCTGTCAGTTCAATGACATGAGCAACATCGACGCAGAACACAAGCGTTGATTTCCTTCCTGCAGCTTTTGCCATCCAGCTGCGGACTGTGATGTCGTTGATCTCGCTGGTGTTGACAGCCCTGGAGAGATCAGCTGGAAGATAGTCGCCAAAGGCGCCCTTCTTGACGTCCGATAGATTCGCTTTCGATTCCACGGTGGTGAAGATGACATCTGACAACCACTTTTTTGAAATCATATCCACATAGTCTTTGTGATAGACAATTTCGTCAATTGCTGCACCTAGTTTGACTCCATCGAAACGCGAGAACGTGGCAGACACACCAACCAGGTTTGGGGAATCGGGACGCTTCTGATCTAGTCCAAAATATCGAAGAGTCTTGAGGTACCCTGGAGCAACGATATGATGGGCTTCATCAACCAGTAACAGTTTAAAGCGGGATGGGTCGAACTTCATAAGACGATTTTGTGATGTTATGCTTCGTACACTGGCGACTGTAATGTCTGCTGTTCCAGTTGCATGGACGTTGCCCATCTCAATCTCGATCCTCTTACCTGGGTACGCGTGTTGACAATGGCTCGCTGCTTGCTCCACGAGCTCACGACGATGAGCCAAGATCAATGTCTGCTGAGCATTTTTATTTGCTGATGGTATTCTGTCAATGAGTTGCGTGAAGATGACCTTGCATTCGTTAATCAGTGGATCTCAAATGAGAAAAGAACACTCACTGTTTTCCCACTTCCAGTAGCCAGCGATATACCAACTCTTTTATGACCGTTATTTAACGAGGATAGAACTGACTCGATGCATTCTTCTTGATAATCTCGAAGTTGTAACTTGGGCAGGTCATGAACAGTAGCCGCAGCAAAGGCTCTGAACGACTGGAGTTTTATCGCAAATAGACAGCTCGCGGCTCTGGGCCGCCAAATACATCTTGGTATGGCTCGTAACATTGCACATGATGATAAGTGCAATGGAAATACGCTTCGTCTCATTGAATTGAAGTAAAAAAAACCTTCATGAGTAAGTTGTCATGAGGCTTCAAAGATTAATGGCAAATGGATTATGTAAGCGACGCTCTTCCACTAATATTTCTGCTTCTTCGTCGTCTGCAGAAGATCTACCACTCATGAACATTCAGTGACAAAATGAACAATGAATTGAATTTTAACATTCAAACTTCTTCCTAATTTCAATTATTTCGAGGGCTTTTCTTCAATCGTCTCGCACCCGCTCCTGATCCGGAGTGCTTTCTTTTTTCAATTTTCTTTGCTACCATGTTTTCACCCTCTCATATTTTACCAGACACTGTACACAAAGGAGCATGGAGTCGGAGACCAATCATGATCTCCTCGACGAGGACCTGAACGACGCAGATAATGCAGAAGGCCTGGAATTGAAAGACGAGAATCCGCCACCGCCACTTTACGGGCACTACGCCGCCGATGAGACCGACGCATCTGGAAGTGTGTACACTGAGAGTGAGGATGGAACAGAGAACTCATTGAAACGGCCCGCCGAAAGAGAGTTAGTTCCTCGAATCTTCAAAAGACAAAGAGGGGTCCTCAACACCGATTATTTGGATCTTCTTAATAGAGATATTGAAGATACCGCTCAGCGTGTGTGCTTTGCTGACGACAACGAAGAGACCCTTCTGTACGCAAGCCAAATAGGCCTCACTTATTGGTCGATCCCAGAAAAAAAGCTTTTCTTTGAGGCTATCGCACGCTTGGGAAAGTGTGACTTGCCGGGCATCGCGTCCCGCATAGGCACCAAAAGCGAAATCGAGGTGAATCATTATCTTGATGTGCTCCAGAAAGCTCGACTCATGAGACAGCGAGCAGTCAGGCGTCCCGCTATTGAGTTTTCTGAGGTCCCTGCTGCAGTCGAACTCAGTCAACAATGCTGTCACGCCTTGGACGAAGCCGCAGATGCTATTTCAGTGCGCCAGGAACGAAAAGAGGAGCAAAGAGAAGAGAATAAATGGGGGAACTGCTGGGACATAACCCCACGAATCGCTCGCCGACTCGACAATGGTGAAATTATTGCTGAAGGGCAGGATCTCCCTTTCTCCAAGCTCTTCAACATCCACGCCTGGTTGAAACTTTCTGAGCGCATCTTTATGAATTCATCCATTCCTAGCGAGAACTGGGATGCTATCGACAACAGACCTCCCTCAATGTGGGCTACTACATTCGAAGACTTTCACTCTTTGGCGGTCTCTATTACGAAGCGACTCGTCCAGACAACAATATTCCTCAGCGAGTCACGAATCAGAGCGAAAAGGGAACTGATACCAACTACTCGCGAGATCGTTAGGGCACAAGACGTTGAAGCAGCCGTATTCTCCTTAGGATTGAACCATAATTCTCATCGGTTCTGGAGTAATTGTGCGCGAAGGCTACGACTCGAGGTGTATGAGGAGCCGCCCCTGCAAGATGAGGAAGTTGAGTGCGAACCTCTGAGCTACGAACAGGTTGAAAACCTTCTGCCAATAGGCGACGAAGATGCCGACCAATTCATCGGACTACAGCCTAAGCCCGACCCAGAAGAAATCATCTACATTTCCGAAGACAATGCCCTCGGCTCTGACTTTGAAGAACCCGACTTTGAAGAGTCTCCTCAATTATTTGACGAGGAAGGCCTTGCAATTGAACGAGAGGCAAACGAAGTATTGCAATTTTCAGCCGCCGACTTTCCAGAAACGTACCGCAAAAAAGAGACACTCAAAAACCGCATTGCAGTAGAGCGACGCCAGGAGCAGTACGCCGAAGAACGCGACCAGTACGTCAGCTGGCAGGCTGAGAACGAAATGTGGGATCTGCTGCAGAAGAAGCCACCCATTGAATTGCCCAAAATGCCTTCGCCTGGTCCGTTGCAGCGATCGACTATGGATGTTGAGAGTATCTTCCCCATAGGAAGGGATTGGAGAACCAAGACAAAGTATAGCAGCGAGTGGGAGGGAAAATATGTGGGAAAACACTAGGAATACAATCATTGAACGCTAGCTAGCGTATGGGCATCAGAGCTTAGCAAGCTCTTCGTTCAATGTAACAAATTCTTATGGCTTCCATGCCCAAGGGTATCTGAACCGCCCCGTCTATCGTTTTCATCATACACATACCAGCACTGTAGCTTAAAGTCCCTAACGTCTCCTCTTACGCGGCGCCTTTGCTTTCGTAGTCGTAGCCTTCTGGCTCTTCTTGGCACCTCGCGTAGACTTGGATACTTGTTCTTCGCTCTCGGAACTCTCTTCCTCCTCACTAGACGGGTTCTCACTCTCCTCCTCCTCCTCCTCCTCCTCTTCTTCTTCTTCTTCTTCTCCTTCGTCATCGTCGTCATCGTCTTCTTCTTCTGTGGTCTCAGCCTTTTCTTGTTTTTCGGCCTTGGCTGGCGTGGCCTTCTTTTTCTGTCGCGAGGCGCCTCGCTTCGACCTAGGTGCTGGTGATAAGGCGTCCGTACCGTCCTCCGTGTCTTCAACTGGAGTGCCTCTTGTCTTTGTATCGCCTCTCTTGCGCTTCTTGCCAGGAGACGGTGGTAGAGAAAGGTCTAATTGTGCTGGTGATGTTGGAGCTTCGCTGGGAGGGGCGAGGGCGCGTGCCATCATGGCCTCATAGAACTGCGCTCTTGGGAGCGAAAACTCGTTGTATTCGGTTTCATCTTCGTCAAAATTCTCTCGCTCATCGATAACTTCGAGGTTGTAGTAGGTTCTGAGCTTCTGCCATATATATGGAATCCGCGTGTGTTGGTATAGATCAGGATCAAAACCGTGATTTCGCAGGTGCTCCGAGATCGCTATCATTCGGAAATGCCTGTGCATGCCTATGCTCTGTTAGTCAGTCACAGCTTATTGTTGGGGGAGAAGTTCAACTGACCGGCCGGTTTCCAACGAATGACACCCTTGAATAATGAAGCCACTTGATCATCCGTCCAAAGATCATTGTAGTTGTTTTCAGGTTCTTGCTCTTTTGTCTCACTAGAGGCTTCATGGTCACCAGTTTGGGGAGTATCAACATCCATTGCATCGTCATCTCGTGCAGGAGTTGGTGTCGCCGCAGTTTGAGTGCTAGCTCGGGCGCGCTTCCTGGGCGCCATTGTGATCGCGATATGGAAATCAGATGATATTTAATGATGGGGTTCGCAGAATACACTCTACATGTGGCCGGTGCTCGTGTGCTTGGGCGTTGTCTTGATAGTATGGTTGACGCCCTAAATAAAGTTGAAGGATTCAAGCGATCATCCAATTCGATGTGCTCCGGGAAAGAGGTGCCGATGAAATCATAAGGCCGAAAAAGGAGCTTGACCCAGTGCATCTTTAGCGTAGGAGTGAGTCCCTGAAACGCGCCCAACATCCACTGGAGCGCGTCGCAGAGGGACATGGAACACAACCTCGCGTTAATTGTCTTCCATTACGCAACAAGCTACAAAGGCTGAGGCTCAACATTGAAACCCAAAACATGCCACAAAGTACGATGGTATTGAGCATTCCATGACTTAATTAAGAATAAGAACTATGCCTGAATCCAATGAAGATCTTTCAGCTGTATTCGCGGTACCTGACTTTTGGAAACCGTCGAAATACCTTCATCAATTTGATGGCGATTCTCAAGCTCAGAATCCCTTCTTTGCTCCTGGACTTAGAGGTACCTTAAACGATGACGCTATGCTAGAATTCTACTAACTTGTCTATTCTAGATGATATTAACTCAGACTTTGTACAGCTCCGCCATGTGTCAGTCGAGAACAGCGGCTTCTTCAAACTACCATCTCAACTTGAGGCTCTACCGGGACCAGATTCAGAAACGACGGCCTCAATCAACCATATCCCAGTTTCCTCCGAAATCATAGGCGATTCAGAATCCATTGACGATATATGGACACATACCGATGAACCAGAAGTGAAAGCACCTGAGCACAGGACTTGGGACAACTTCATCGCAGCTGCACCAGCAGGTAAACAGCCGTCATTGGTTACAGAGGCTGGGGCCTCTGTCTACGATGCCTTGCTGGGTTGGTCTATCGATCCTCTTGAGCTAAAAAGCTCTGAGGTCCCTGTCGTTGATATCAAGGCCTACTTTTCATCCTTGCTTGCACTGGCTCTTGGTCAGGAATCTATCTTCTTTTCCAAGCAGGAGAAAGGCCGTACTTGTGTGCCCGCAATACCTAGTATGCGGGTTACAGGGTATTCCAAAGATGTCCTTCAGGGCTTGGAAAAGCAATGTCACCGTTGTGGCTTAATATTATTCGAATTACGATCCTTTGTCGATTCGACTTATGCAAAGCGCACGTCCAAATGCGGTGTTGCTTTGGCTGGAGTTCTTGATCAAATTCTCAAGGACGTCAAGCGACATGTGGCGCTTCGTGGCCAGACGCCACGGTCACTGTTGGAGCTTCAGTCTACTGTCAAAGGGTTGCTTGCGATTCTAATGCCATTGCAGAGACTTACCTCCAAGTTTCGCAAAGGTTACGAAGACCAGCATGTTCTTTCTCAGGTCTTCCACGAAGCTTACTCTGTCGACTATGGCGAGGAACAGCTTCGCGGGATCATGCGCGAAGTTCTTCAGCGAGTTTCGTCTCCTTGGATTGAGTTTTTGGAAGAATGGATAGGGACAAGACAAGAAAAGGGAATCCCCTTAACCAAGGCTAATGTTGGTTCAAGCAAAGGCTTCATCAAAGTTGATACGGAAAAATATACAGATGATTTTGGACAAGAAGTTGAGGACATTGACTTTCGCCTGGACGATACCAAGATGCCTCATTTCATGCCCTACGACATCGCAAAGTCCATCTTTGAGACGGGAAAGAATCTGCGGTTTATTAGAGAATGCCACCCAGAGCACCCCCTGGCTTCCGCAAATATTATCAATACGACCAATCCTCCAAAGGTCAGTTGGCTTTATGACTGGGACGCTATTGAAAGCCTTGAGAAGCGAGTCACTGAGTATCACGACGATCTCTTACGGGCCATCCACGATTGTTCATTCGACAAGCAAAATATGCCAGAAGGCTTTCAATCCATGGCTGACCCACAGGTTGCAAATCCATTCTTTCGCGATGACGTTGCCTCAGAAACAGGACTCTTAAATGCCCTCACGGCGCGCATGGACGAGCCCTTAGCTGATGATGTGAGTACAGAAGATGGATTGAGCCAGATTCTTCGTGAACGTCTTGCGCAGTCTGCTGCCCGTAAGTCAAAACCTCCTACTAGTGGTTTCGACTTTACGCCTCACCCATCACTTCTTCCGGTACTTTCGTTCGGAGGTATTGCTTCTGCGCAATCTGAAGTTGTCAACCAGGAATGTCTTCGGTTGCTATTCAACAACCACGATTTACGAGGTCACCTAAAGATGCACCGCGATTTCCAGCTTTTTGGTAGTGGCATGTTCGTAAGCCGCTTATCTCACGCCCTGTTCGACCCCGACCTGGAAACCGCCCAACGACAGGCGGGAGTTGCACGGCAAGGAGGCGTCATGGGTCTCCGTCTAGGAGATCGGGATACCTGGCCACCTGCGAGTTCGGAGTTACGCCTTGCTCTTATGGGAGTTCTTGCCGAGAGCTTCGATTCCGACAACGAATTCGCTAAGGAGAAACTGGTTAGCATTTCAAGAGTCGCATCTGAGCTACCAGGTGACATGAGTTTCGCTGTTCGAGATTTGTCTCAGGAGGAGATTGACAAGTGCATGAACCCAGACTCTTTGGAGGCTCTTGATTTTCTGCGACTATCGTACAAGGCACCGCCTGCTTTGTCAAGTATCATCACTCCTGTAATTTTGACGCAGTATGATCGAGTTTTCAAGCTGTTGTTGAAAATTATAAGGATGGTTTATGTCGTCAATCAACTGTTCCGAGACGTTAATTCCAGAACCAGTCGTTGGAATGATCCTGAGGACATTTCATACCGATTCACTCGAGAGGCCCACCACTTCGTCTCTGGCATCACTTCATTCTTCATGGATGCCGGAGTGGCCATTCCTTGGGAGGCATTTGAGGCTAAACTCGAAAAAATCGAAGCAGACTTAAAGAACCCCTCAATCACTAAGAGTACCCCAGACAAGGTAGAAAGTCCTGACAGACTGCGAGAATTTCACTCGCGGGTACTTGATCGAATCATGCTTTCTCTATTCCTCAGAAAGCGGCAGCAACCAGTGCTTAACTTGCTTGAAGAGATATTTGGCGCAATCCTGGAGTATGCCAAACTCTCTCGAACAAAGGCTATGGGGAAGAATGAGACAACAGACCTGGAAGAGTTGAAAGAAATACGACGACTGTACAGCAACTTCAAGACGAAAGTACAGATATTTATCACCGTCTGTCGAGCCTTAACAGAAAAGAGTCGATCAACAAGCAACAAGGTCTCTGACGATATTGGGCTAGTGCAGGAGGGCATTGGCGAAGACCATATGGTGGCTCAGCTATTGCTGAAGCTGCAGATGAATGACTACTACACTAGATAAGTAAACCTAAAATACTTGGTTGATGAAGAAATCAAATACGCATGAGGTTTCCGTTCCCGTTTATACCCCGCTATCGATAAGCCTCTAGCTCTGTATTTAGTGATGGCAGCTCCCCCAATGGACCCCACCTTGGGCGCTTTGTTTACTCAACATCTAATATCAACAAATTGTCACCAAAATGTCACGACAAAGTGTGGCAGCGCGCAACTTGTCCTTAACAGAGGAGCTCGAGAAACTTGAGCAATCAATTACTCTCACTCTTCAGGGTATGTTCATTCTTTACTTTCCTCCCGCGCAAAGTTGACGAGTTACCTAGAAATCGATCACAACTTTAGCAAATCACATCGCATAGTAACAACAAGTATTCTGCCTCTCGTTGAACAGTATGGAGAGCACTCTCGCGCTGTCTGGGAAGCTTCAAAGGTCCGTTGAGTTATCCGAAGTGGCAGGAAACGCGCTCACAATACATAGTTCTGGAAGCAATTCTTCGAGGCATCAGCCAATGTTTCCCTCTCGGGTTATGAAGAGCTTGCCAATGATGACGAAAGCGAAAATGTGGAAGAGAGCACGGCCATGAGGGAAGATATAACAGATGACTACACGGCGCAGCATAATGAGGATGTCACCGCTACAACTGGCGTCGAGCAATCCACCTTTCAGGCGGAGGACTCCCTCCTCGATGACGGGGAGCTCACAGGAAGCACACCACGGCCTGGAAAAACAAAGACTCGGTTCTCCGACATGGAATCGCCCTACGAATCCATGAAGCGTGAGATGGAGGGCGAAGAGAACAACACCACAGTTCTGGACGATAACGAGGACTCGACTGTCTTGTTCGCGCAACACACCGCCAGACTCCCAGATATGTCAATGACCCCACAGGCCCAGCGCGACCACACGATGACCAGCGACCAGTCTGTTCAGCCTCATAAGGATCCCCTACTACATCGCGTTCTTGATAAGAACTACCGTATTCAAGCAACCCCACACAAACCTGCCCTTCGCATCTCGCCGCTCAAGAGTACCCAGCCTAAGGGTGCTCAATCCAAGCCTGCTTGGAACGACTCACCAGGCTCATCACCTGAAATGGCAGTGCCCACACTGCGTAGTGAGGTTTTCATGTCACCCTACAAGAGCAATGCCCGACAACGTCTTGCAGCGGCAACACAAGGTCCTCGAACTCCTGGTGTTAGCGTACAAACGCCAGCAACAGCACGCAAGACCCGAGATGTCTTTGCTGACGATACTGTGACAGCCACTGACAAGGAAAAGTACGAGATTGACTGGGATAGCGATGATGGAGACGAGGATATTGATTTATACGCTGGCATGAGTCCGCCCAAAACAATCCAGTTCGCACTTCCTCCTTCAAAGCTCTTGCAAACACCCGGTAAGTTAGAATGTGTTGCCATGGTCAATTCAATCCACTAACAGCGGCTCACAGCACGCGAGGCAAGCCAAAGAATTGTTGGCGATATTCTATTGGACGCTGGAGCCGATCCAAACTCATCCGAATACAGCCCTTCAATGGTAAAGATGAACGAGGATATCCTCAATGATAGCTTCTAGTGGCACCGATGTCAAGTAAAGAGAGCAAATATTGATGTTCATAAGATATGTACAAACACTAGTCTCGCATATAACCAAAAGATACCCTTCGTTTCGTTTTAGTTGTTGTGCCCATATTTCCTATTCAACCCGCTATCTAAATCAGTCCCGGCCTTCAATCCTTCAGTTCATCGATTACATACTGAATCGAATTTGGGACTTGAGGGCTTGCTCCTGAAGCTTCTTGGCATCGATTTCGGTTCCGTTTTTCTGCTTCTGCTCGTCCTTTCTGAAAAGGGGTGCAGATGAGGAAAAGGTGACAATGGAGGCAGTCTCGGGGTCGGCAGTCTTGGAGCTGCTGTATTTGGTAGTGTCTACCTGAGCTACAGCTTTCGGTTAGTATATGTTCCCGAAGCCAATTCTTGCAAGTAATGCTTACTGTCGGAGTTTGTGGGAACGCTGTTGCCTTCGTTGTTGGACATATTGATAAATTCCGGGGGCTTTTGGAGTGATTGGATTGGTTGATAGTTGTTAAGAAGGTTATGGTTAAACTCTTAAGCTTAATGATTTGTATGTCTGCTATTGGTATGGAACCATTGATTGCCCGAGAATGAAGTCCACAAGGCGTTGTATCTTCATGATTATATACCTGTTGCCTGATACTACAATCTTACTCGATCCACTCATCCTATCAATTGAACTACACCAACAGGAGTCGTCTTGCGTAGTCTGCTACAGTCATTGCGTGAGTCATTACGAAAGCCAATCTTTGCCTACCAGGCACTAGGGCTGACGAGGAGTAAAATGATGTTCAAAGCAGCTGTACACACGGTAGGAACTTAAGTCTACGTGTACCTGCAGATCGTGCATAAGGCCTACGAAGAGTCCGGGAATAGGCATACGTATGTACCATGTAAGCGTACGCGCAGAGTACTACGTTATTCCCATTATGCGTCTGTGTGTGAGCGATGTATGCTGCTTTGGGCATAAGGGCGAGAAGCATGCAGAATGTATTGGTCACTCGGGTACGATATCCATGGAAGACAAGCATTTTAACACCTATGCCGGTGATTACTCACTCGACGATTTCGTATAGGAAGTTAAGACGGAATTCCGTTCCATAGTAGAGTCTATGTTGAAAACACAGCATCCTAGGTCGGGTGGTAGAATGTTATAGATAACAAATGCTTTGGTTAAGCTTGCATTTAAAGTCTTATCTATTTTTAAAAATAAAAAAACTTCCACGTTTCGAACCCTTCTTTTATTACACTCCATTACAAAGGATTGTAGACAATATTAATGTTACCTGTATACTGGTAAGTAAGTACGGGTCGACATTCAGCCGCGTCTTACCCTGTTCACTAAGACTGAACTGGGAACTTTTTGTTCAGAACATAATCGATTTTGTTCGAGATGAGTCCCACAAGAGAGCGGTCAGGTATTGGTGAATCACGGTATGCGTCACCGGAGAACAAGTAGCCACGCGTTGACTGCATGTTTGACAAAGCGAAGGAATCTATGCTTAAACAGGCAGCTCATAAAATAACGTTGGAGATGGTTTGAGTTCCGATCTTGGCAAGCCACATGTGGCTGCAGATATGCTAGTGGCGGGCTGACAGCCCGGGCCCCGCATTGTTCGCGCGAGTCTAATCTTATCGATAAGAATTACACTAGTGTCTAGCGCGCCTGTCTTATCGGACAAATTTTCGAAATTTTTGGGAAGGCGACAGCCGTGCTAGTTGATTGATGCTTGGAAGTTGGTGAAGACGTCGCACGCAAACATGGAGGACCAAGTGCACAAGCCGCATCGCAAGTCCAAGGACAAGAAGGACAAGAAGCAGCATACAGGGGGTGAGTTGTTATCATACATGCCCCCAATTCGCCATGGGCGCATATTAATGACCATCAGAGCGCAATCCAAAGGCGTTTTCTTTCGCCAACCCCGGCAAGCTTCAGAGACAAGCAGCGAGATCGCAAGATGTAAAGCCCCTCATTTCCCTTTCTTGAGTATTCTACGATGCTAATTACCATCAATAGATCAAGGAAAAGCGTCTTCATGTCCCGCTCGTCGATCGATTACCCGATGAGGCCCCTCCTCGACTCGTCACCATCGTTGGCCCTCCCGGCGTAGGAAAGACGACTTTAATGAAGTCGCTCATTCGACGATATGCCAAGGAAACAATATCCGACCCTCAGGGTCCCATTACAGTTGTTACATCCAAGAAGCAGCGTCTAACCTTTGTCGAGTGCCCGAACGAACTTGAAGCCATGGTCGACATCGCAAAAGTTGCCGACATTGTCCTTCTCATGATTGATGGAAACTACGGCTTTGAGATGGAGACTATGGAGTTCCTCAATATTCTCGCTGCGACTGGTATGCCAGGCAACGTCTTTGGCATTCTAACCCATCTTGATCTCTTCCGCAAGCCGCAGGCGCTTAAGGACGCCAAGAAGAGACTCAAGAGGAGACTTTGGACGGAATTGTACCAGGGCGCTCACCTCTTCTACCTCTCCGGTGTCATGAACGGCCGATATCCTGACCGAGAAATCCATAACCTTTCACGCTTCCTCTCCGTTATGAAGAACCCTCGTCCTCTCGTGTGGCGCAACTCACACCCTTACTCCATCATCGACAGCTTCCGAGATATTACCCACCCTACCAAGATCGAAGAAGATCCCAACTGCGACCGATCAATTGTGTTATCCGGTTATTTGCGAGGCACAAACTTTGCTTCACAGAACCAAAGAGTCCACGTTCCTGGTCTGGGTGATTTTACGGTATCAAACATGGAGGTCATGCCAGACCCGTGTCCGACACCATCAATGGAACAAGCAATGGCCAAGATTACAGGCAAAACCGGACGCAGGCGACTTGACGAAAAGGAAAAGAAACTGCATGCGCCTATGTCAGATCGCAGCGGCTTGAAAATCGACGGCGATGCCATCTGGATCACCAGTGACAAGGGCTTCAGCTTCGACAAGGACGAGGATGACACCGAGCGCGGAGAAGGAGAAGAGATGATTGTCGGTCTTCAAGCTGAGAGAAAACTTCTTGGTCAAATGGAGGGTGGCGTGCAACTTTTCAAGGGCGGCAGTAAGGTCGAGGCAGTTCCTGAAGAGGAAGATACTGGAAGAAAAACACATCGCAAGCCTAGGTTCGCTCAGCGGGAAGAGGATGATAACGAGCAAAACGAAGATGACGAGGGTTTCGTCAGTGGCGACGAGGAAATCGATTCAGATGCTGAGGTTGAGTTTAACGAAGGCAAGCTTGGCAAGATGTTCCGTAAGGATACTGACAAGGAACTCGGCGATGATGACCTTGCTTTTGCTGACAGCGACTCGGATCTGGGAGCGTTGTCTGATGAAGAAGAGGTGGAAGATGATGAAGAATACGATTCCGACGAGGAGGCAGCAGCGTTGAGATGGAAAGACAACTTAAACGGTACTGCTATAAAGCTTCATGGTAAGAGGCGCTCATATCACACAAGCGACCTGGCTAGGTTTATGTACGACGATTCATTGAGCCCTGAAGATGCGCTGAAGCGATGGAAGGGTCAGGAAGACGAGTCGGAAGAAGAGAATATCGAGGACGATGAGGATGATGATGACTTCTTCAAGAAGTCGAAGCAAGAGCAGGAAGATGCAGTGGAGGATAGGTCAATACCCGCCTATGACTATGAGGATCTTGCCGCGAAATGGGCATCAGAGAAGAGCGTCGAAGCTCTACGGAGGAAATTCACATCAACAGCCCTTGTCGCGGGTGACGACGACGACGAGGATGGAGATGGTAGTGACTTTGAGGGCCTAGGAGATTCAGACGATGAAGGCGACGGGGTCTTTGAGGATCTCGAAGCCGAAGGCCAAGAAGAACCAGCACAGCCAACAGCTGAGGACATCGAAGCCGAGCGAGAAAAGAACGCTAAGCGAAAGGAGGAGCTCAAGATGAGATTTGAGGAGGAAGACCGTGAGGGTTTCCTCAACGACAAAGCCAACGCTCGACGAGAAGGCGGCGATGTACAAGAGTTTGGCGAGGATCAATGGTATGAGGCGCAAAAGGCTATGATCCAGAAGCAACTCGACATCAACAAGGAGGAGTTTGAGAACCTCGACGAGCGTCAACGCTCTGCTGTTGAAGGCTACCGCGCTGGCAAATACGCAAAGGTTGTCCTCGAGGGCGTTCCAGCCGAGTTCGTCAAGCTCTTCGATGCTCGCCGTCCCATCGTCGTCGGTGGTCTCTCCGCGACTGAAGACCGCTTTGGTTATCTCCAGGTCCGCATCAAGAGACATCGCTGGCACAAACGTATTCTCAAGACAAATGACCCTCTGATCTTCTCCCTCGGATGGCGCCGCTTCCAGACTATGCCCATTTACAGCACCACCGACTCAAGGACACGCAACCGTATGCTCAAGTATACGCCTGAGCATATGCACTGCTTCGGGACCATCTACGGTCCTTTAATCGCTCCCAACACAGGCTTCGTCTGCTTCAACTCCATGTCGGCTTCTATGCCTGGTTTTCGCATTGCTGCTACCGGTACAATCCTTAGTGTTGACGAGTCCACTGAGATCGTCAAAAAACTCAAGCTCACCGGTACACCTGCAAAGATTTACAAGAATACCGCCTTCATCAAAGATATGTTCAACTCATCCCTTGAAATCGCAAAGTTTGAGGGCGCTTCTATCAAAACCGTTTCTGGCATCCGTGGTCAAATCAAGCGTGCTCTCTCCAAGCCAGAGGGTCACTTCCGTGCCACCTTTGAGGACAAAATCCTGCTCAGCGATATCGTCTTCCTACGTGCTTGGTACCCCATCAAACCTCACCGCTTCTACAACCCCGTCACCAACCTCATCGGCTGGCAACCCATGCGTCTCACAGGTGAGGTTCGCCGTGACCAGAACGTGGCCACTCCTCAGCCCAAGAACAGCCAGTACCGCCCCATCGAGCGCGAGACACGCCACTTCAACCCCCTCCGCGTTCCACGCGCCCTCGCGGCCGAACTCCCCTTCAAGTCGCAGATCGTCGAGACCAAGAAGCAGAAGAAGGAAACATACATGCAGAAGCGTGCAGTTATCATGGCTCCTGGCTCTGAGGAAAAGAAGGCACGTGCCCTCATGCAACAGCTCCTCACTATCCGCAACGATGCAGCAGCCAAGCGTCGGGCTGCGAAGGAAAAGAACCGCGCTGCTTTCCAGAAGAAGCTGGCCGACAACGAGGAAAAGAAGGAGGCTCGCGAGAAGCGGGAGTCCAAGGACTTCTGGCGCAAGAACGGCCGAAAGCGTGCCGCTGCAGAGGATGGAGGTGGTGGCAAGCGCAGAAAATAGAGAGGAATATCTCTGTCTCAGTTACCTGCGCTGCACGGAAGTTGTTAGAAAGGTGCTAGGTGTATACCTTGTTGGGTTGGCGTTTCGAGAACCAAAAGATAAATCATTTGCATTTTACGTCAAGTACAAGTGACAACTTCGAGATAGCACAATATTAGTACTTGTATATTCTAATCTTGATCACCAATAAACTCCACGGACGCAGTACGCGAGAAAGAATCATGGAGTGGAGCATCTCGATATAGTTAAAAGTCGAGTCAATAGTATTGGCCCTCGGCAAGCTACAAAGTAACAATCCTAAACACCTATCCTCGAGACACAAACGTACAAAAACAAGCAAAGGGCTAGATGAGGTGCCCTTCCATCGACGTATTAATCAAAGGTCCATATGAACCCTCTCCTGACACCGTCATCTGCCCGGACCATCCATATTTTAACCGTCTTTCATCAACGTCAACTAGAGTCGTTTGTCGCATTGCGTGCTAAGGAATGCTCCCATAAAAACCAATTCACGCCCGAGTCCAATCTGACAATTCCTTGCCCCCTATTTAAGGATAGACATACGCCCCAAAATGCCGTAAAACACATTCATTCCTTAGGCCAGCTATGCCTTTTCTCAGCTCGTTTACACATGGCAACCGCATCGCATTGGTCGTTTAAGAAGCAAGCATGGGCTCCTTAGTGGGGACAACGTTCTCGTGAGGGAGCTCAGGGGCCGCGGTGTCGATAGCGGTGGGCTCGTTCATCTCCTCCTTCAGAGCGGCAGGTGTAGGAATTTGAGGAGCGCCCGCAGACTTGACGGGATCCTCAGTGGGAGGGGAGGGGAATTCAGGCTGCTTGGCAGAGATGGGCTGCTCGGGCTTATCAATCTTCTGGCGAGAGGGAGTCTTGCCACGGAGGAGGTCCTGGACCTTGCCGCTGTAGTCGCCTGCGTACTGCTTGCTAATGTTGGAAACTTGCTCCATCTGCTTGGAGGCGACGCTCTGGATCTGGGCGGTCTGGGAGTTGATAAGCTCAGAAGCGTGGTGGAGTTGCTCGTCGATCAGCTCTTGGTTGGAGGTGTAGATCAGGGGAACGACGAAAGCGACGGTGGTTCCAATGACAGCAAGGCCCCAGTAAGGAACAAGCTTGACGAGGTGGTAGGACATAAAAGCAGCCAAGAAAGCCTGTTCACTGTCAGTTCTTGAGTTCATTTAAGCTGTCGAATTAACACTTACAGCAACGGAAGCAGAGACATTCTCGGCGAAGATGATTCGCTGAGCCTCGATGACAAAGAAGTTAATGAGCTCGTGAACGTCTCCAATAAGGGCGTCCAGGGTCTCACGGGGAACTGTGTAGTATCGTCGAGGGCGAACCTGGGTAGCCAGACCGTTGTTGAGAACAACCTTACCAAGAACCTCGGCAAGAACGGTCACACCAAGAACCATCCACGAAGCCCTGAGACCCCACCGGAGAACATCCACGTATCGCGCGGCGAAGATAGCACCAATGATAGTAACATAGGCAATAGCAGATGCGCCTGTTGTGTCACTGACGTCAGCCATTGATCGTTGGGCAAAGCATCAAATCGACTTACGAGGGTTGTTCCAAGAGAGTAGCTCGGAGAAGAAAGAGTGGTAGTGGGTAAGGGGTTGGCCGGTGGCCGCGGGATTCGCAGGAGTGCGTCGAGCGGCAGCCAGGTTGGAGAGCTCGGTTGAAGCCTTCTGAGTGTGATCGTAGACGTTCTGAGCAACGGGGCCTAAACAAATCCACAATTAGCAAGAGCTCAGCCATCAAGAGCTCTAGGAAAGTACCATACCGTTAGCAACAGATTGATACGCAGCTGTGGCGTCTGGAAACCTGGTCAGTTATTCTTGTTCTATGGCAGACATCCCAATCATGGCGGGCAGTGGCATTGTCATGCAAAGATCGCGGGGAAGTACTGTACAATGTTGTTAACAAATCTGTTTAAAGCGACCCGAACAAAGTCAGCGCTTTTTTTTCTTTGGAACAAACCTACCTCACTGTTCTTAGTTGTCTCGAGAAGAGAGTTGCCGTTGGCGGCCAAAGTGGAATCAGCCATTTCGACGATCTGGTGTGAAGGATATGTAAAGTAGGGCGCTCGCGTGAAGAATCGTCAAAGTTGGAAAGTTGAAGTATGGGCGCAACAATAGGAGGTGAATCGGAAGAAGGTGTTCTGTAGAAAGTGAAAAGCGGCGTGAGCGAAAGTGGCCAGAGAATTTTTGGACAGTTTTTGTTTGTTTGAAGTGCAGGGTAAAAAATTGACAAGGGGACGTTGAAGCTACGTATCCGTAGCTATCTCTCTGCCTCGCTCCGCTCCCCGTCTCTGGGCCTACAGCACAGCTGCAACGTTTTCTTCGTCTGAGCCGAATAGCTAACTAAAGCAGACTTAAGGGGCGTCCGGTCGGGGGGGGGGAGCGAGGTGAGTGGTCGTATGGGAGGAACGGGCAAGTCAAGCGAAACGAGTGGCCCCGTCAAAGGTAGTGGACTAGGTCCAGGATAGGGCATGTGAAACGTACCTTCAGAGTGCTAAATGCTGAGTGACTGCGAGGATGTGAGGTGAGATAAGTTGAGGGTGATTGAGAGTCTCGAGAGATGTATATGTTGAAGTTTGTATGATGGAGGAGAGAGAATTAGGAATGACGTTGGTAGAAAGAGGGCTTCTCTTTTAGGAGCTGGAGAGGACCGGGCAAGTTTCGTCCTTGTTTCGCCCTTGAAGAAGGCACGGGGGACGGGACACAAAGAGTGACGACAGTGACGCCTACCAGCCAGAGCCACCTCAGGAAAAACTGGACAGACTTGCAACTGTAAGTCCACCTGCATGCAGAGTGTTACTCCAGCTAGGTAGGCTGGTATCCACGCATTATCCATAGGTACACTGGCGTTCACCACTGTGATTCACTACACAATTTTTTTTTTTTTTTTTTTAAGTGGACCGACGCTTAACAACGCTCGGCGTCAACGAGAAAGAGCCTATCCTATGCTTTGGTATCTCTTTGCAAAAGCTGGATGATGGAGCTTGGATCCTGAGCACTCCATGATGGTAGTGGAGCTCTCTAGCTCCAGGTCAGGATGACGCAGTGCTACGCAAAGTCTAGACCTAAGAAGTACTTCTGGCGTGCGCTCCACCAGCCAGCAGCTGCAGGTACAGTTAATGTCACCACTTCTCCAAACATCCAAGCTGACCCGTCAACAAGGGTTGATCCCGTCATCAAAAGGCTGGAACAACGACATTCCAATGGAAGCATGCAGCTCTAAATCTGGCAAAAGTCAATTTTCTTTGAGATAGAGCTGTTTACAACAGGCGACAGCTTACTCTTTCAGGCCAAGCACCCGACGGTAATCCCTTGCAGATGCTGCATAAACTTGAGTGATGCTTTGACGTGATGATCTGGTCATTTCCAACGCATGTGAAAGTCGCACTAAAAAGGGGGGTTCTTTATCTCCAAAATGACAGGGCCTGGCCTTTAAGGCTGTAACTAAAAGAGCACAGGGCAAGCCCACAATTTCTGTATCACCACCACACCCGTGAGATTGTAGCATTTAGACAGGACAATAACAAGCTGTCCACAAAAAGGCTGAATAGTTATGGTTTGGCTTTACTACATAGTTTGAACCCCTCGCAGAATGCCGATATTAAATTATATTCCTGAAGGCTAGTTGTATATTCCTTGTTCACCCTCTCGCAAGTTTAATGATGGCATCTTGCTGCGTACTCCACTTAATGCTCGATGCCTGAAGGCTGGTCTTGCCAAAGGGTACAAGACTGAGGATTTCAGAGCTATTTTCAATGAAAGTGATACTAATATACTCTCGAACAATCTATTGGACTATTGTGAAAAAGGCTGAGGGAGAATTATCAAAATTATCATACCTAGTTCTGGCTTCATTTGGGGCACAGATCATGACATACCTACCTACGGAGTAGTAGGTCAAATGCCAAGGTCATGGAAAAGATGAGAGATCTCCATCGATGGCTTGCATCATCAGTACGTACCCAACTCCATTCTCCATCAAGCTGCACATCATCCAGCAAATCCTCCAAACAAGGATAAAATGAATAAAATATCTTTTCAATTACATAGATTTATATATCTATCAGTCCGCAATCATGCGGCATTCTGAGAAACCCCACAGAAATTGCCAAACAAGGCACTCTCTTGACTCCAACTCCAGTGCTAAGTAGACAAACGCCTGACATATGACGACAATGATGGTACTGTTGGTGGCATATGTGGAAACAAGGGGAAACAACCACGAAGAGGGCACAACTGACCTGGCCCAAAGCAAAATAGTAAAAGTTCCCACGGTTTCTCGCCATGTCATCCCAACACATGCGCTCAACAAGCACGAATCTTGTGCTTCCCAAAATATGTACAAAGAATCGACAATTTCCACATCGAGACGTGTCGCGTGACCTATTCGTGGACATGGCTTAAGCCTCGTTGGAACTGAACCCACAACATTAAGCACCTCTCTCTACCTTCGCCAACCCCAGAAACTTGCTCCAGATGATGGAGACCCAGCATTCGCTGATGCTGGCTTCACTGCAACTTCGTTTGTGGCAGTTGCCCCGTGACCGGTAAGTAAACCGAACATTCCACCCGGTCCGGATTGTGATGCCGAAGGAGCGTGAGCCGACACGGAGCGGCTCAGCCCTTGAGATTTTCGAATAGATTCCAGCTTCTGTCGCGCCTCTTCGGCTTCTTGCTTAGCCACTGCTTCAGCCGTTTTGGCTTGCACAAGCTCAGCCAACAAAGCTTCATGCTCGCTCTGGGATGGAGCAGGTCCTGTTGTGGTCACTACTGGCACGCTAAATTCGTGGTTTTGGGGGAGAGACGATATCCGTTTGTTGAACTTGCTCGTAGTAGTCGGGATAGGGTCATGCTCCTGTTGTTGCTGCTGTTGCGGTGGGTGCGGTGTGGTCTTACTGCGGTTGAGCTTGAATTCTCGAAGTCCGCCTCCAGTCTTGCTACCTCGATCCACATCGACTTCTTTAGTTGACTCGTGTGATGAGCTGGCTGATGATACTCGAGACTTCAGACCATGCATCTGCTTCTCGAGCCTCTGCTTGTCTTGATGTAGGGACCTGACATGTGCATGACTTTCCCGGAGTTGCTCCTTCACACTTGCCATTTCTTGGTTCAGATCCAAAATCTGGCGACTGTACTCTTGCGATTGTGAGAGTGCAGCGGCAAGCTGATCTTTAGCGTGGTTCAATTCATCCCGGAGTTGGGCTTTTGATATTAACACGGACGACCGCCGTCGCTCATCCTCAACCTGGAACCGCTGCTCAACCACATTCAGTAAATTCTCCAAATCCTCGGTCGTAGATGGCTCTTCTTTTGGAGCCTCGTCGTCGCTCGGCTGAACGTTTTCCTTGGAGCTTGGTGTCTTGGAATCATCTTCCTCAGCATCTGAACTATCCTCCTTGTCTGGTAAGACGGTGGGTTGAGGGCTGTTCGACCTGGAGTCGGCCTTCTGTCTTAATCCGTTCAGAAGTGATTGAACCGCCTTACGGTCTTCCTGTCGCTCTTCTCGTTCTCGTTGTAGCTGGTTTGATAACAAGGCATGGTTGCGCTGTAGCTCACTGAGAGCGGTCAACAAATCTTCAATCTGGCTATGCAAGTTTCGTTCGTCTGTATTCTTATGAGCTGTTATTGTCTTGTTTCCGACCGGTGTCGGTTCGCGACCATCCTCAGTGTTGGAAGAGTCTCTGGACATGGTGGTAACATCTGTCGATGACGAGCTAGTGACACTAGCCGAGCTGGCTTCCATCGAGTTCAATGTCGATGCGAGGCTTTGTTTCGATGCGCTTCGGCGCAACATGCTCGATGGTCTGGTTGGTGTGTTGTTTCCAGGGCTCAGGCTGGAAGATTTGTTGTTGGTAGAGGTGGCCCATATGCGGCCTAGGAAGCGGCTAGCTGCAGTGGTAATCTCAGATCCTCTTACAGGGCTGGTGCTGGCCGTCTTGGACTCCCGGTAACTTTGCTCAAGCTGCTGCATGTTTTCGGCGGTCACAGCACCTGTCAAACCGACAAAGTCCTGAACAAATTCATCGGCATTATAATGGTAACAATCCCAAAGGCCACGGGATAAGAGAAGCTGCATCACATCCTCCATCTCGGTGCAAGCTAATAGTCGCGCCTCGTTCTTCCGCATCAGGGATAGCGCGACTCTCATCAACGTTTCCGAAGCGCCCTCCGCAAAGATCACGTCGTAAATGCGAAACAGCATCGGCAAGGGGCAAGTCACGGCGAAGAAACTGAGAAACCATTGAGAGACATAAGCAGGGTCGACCTGTAGCTCGTCGAGGTGATTCGACAAGACTGGGAGGCTTTGGCGCAGTAGCTCCTTGAATTGGAATATGCGTACGTGGAGGCCTGAGAGATCAGGGAGGAAGCACGCCCTTAAGTCATATTGCTCCATGAGGCTGAGATTGTTTGTTAGTCAATTTCACCGTGGCCGACATGAGGGAGGGAAATTTGCAGTGGCTTACCGGACCAAAACACAAAATGCCTGTTTGTCGGGCATGTGCATCAGCAATGGGCCGACCAGAAAGGCCAGCCCCTGGCAATAGCCGATCTTGGTGTCGTAGAGACTGAAGCACTTGAGGACACGGCCAAGCATACGTTGTCCGTCACCCTCTGGATCGCGGAACATGTCAACTCCTGGGAAACTTCTGCCCAAGTCTTTGCCAATTATAACTTCGTATGGACTAGACTCGCCGCAGAAGCGGTCAAACTGTTCTTCCAATACAGCATCCCGAGCTCCAGACATGCTCTGCCAAACCACTCCACGCAGCGGTGGTGGAATACCTTTACGGATCTTATTTGAGAGAAGTGTCGGAAGTCGAGCAGCTGTTTGTTGATAATCCTTGACAAGAGCGGCGTAGAATTCGAGGTCTGTCATTGGAGGTGGAGGCAGCATCGAATATCGTAGAGCAGGTGGTGTTGGTCCTTGAACCATCTGACGGAGCTGTGCCATCGAAGGCGGACGAGGTCTGCTAACTGCACTACGTTCAGCAGTAGCACGGTCGACGCCTTGCACTTTGACGCTTTTGGGGTTCGTAGCCAACTTTGCATTTTCCTGTTCAAGACGGGCCAATAATAACGCCGTTGACTGTATGAATTAGCGTTCATGTCCCAACGTTTGGAGATGTCCAAGCTTACATTATCTGTTTCTTCATCCTTTGTCTGCTCATCTTCCTTTTGTTCGAGCTGCTCCCAATTCACCTCATCTTGATCATCTGATACATGGCCATCATCCGCCAACTCTTCTTGCAATGACCGTGTTGTCAAAATCGGCGGTGGCATCGTCGATGTAGAAGCACGCAAAGCCTCTGTATCAGTGACGTCTTCCTTGGTCAGGATTTTCGGTTCGTCGTCCAAGCTATCGCCCTTATCATTTACCAACAGACTAGACTTGCGGGATATGGGAGTGTCAGGACGGTCATCGACTGGGTCTTTGGTTGGTGTCGTCTGACTTGTATCGATAGTCGAGGTTGTGGGAGAATCGAGGACTATGGGATCTGGTTCAGAGAGGCGAACCGTTACCAAGGAGTCGTGAGCCATCTTGGGGGTCTCGGGGGCTGCGTCTCGTGCCATCACAGATGCTCGTTCGGTAGGCGCGGTCAAAGGGAGAGACTCATGTAGGCTCTCTCTAACTTGGGCGTCCATACCGGCCCGTCAAATTGGTGGAGAACTTTGGGAGAGTCTCTGAGACTGGAACGAAAGACACAATCTAGCACCAAAGGGCAGGCAGGAATCCCCTGTGGCAGCAGAAAGGATCTAGGCGTTGGGTCGCGTGTTGGTTCTGGTTTGTGTATATCGAGAGAATACGAAATGGTAACCGCAGGTTGAAAAACAAGTTTAGAGGTCAGAGAAAGGACCAGCCTGCCGAAGAAGGCGCCTCAAGTACAGAGCACGGTTAGGATGGCTCATCGAGGGGTGGTCCCAGAGGCTGAAACGGAGCTCCTGGGGCGATGTCGATTTCGGAGCTGGAATCTAAACCAAACTCTAAGGACAAGCTAAAGGTTTAGAAGACCAAAGATGGAGGAGCGACAATGAAGCAGCGGGCAAAGCAGCTACGATAAACACAAAGAGAAGGTCTCAACAATGGTGCGAGGCTGGCGGTGGAGTTTCAAGGTTATGTTGGGTTGTCTGATTTGGATATTCACCTTCTCCCGGTAAGAAGTTGAAGCCGGCCAGGGGTAGCCCGTCCATAATCTGGACCCTGGCAGCTACAGCACGTAGTAGCGCATTAGTGCAGGCTGCCCTGAGAGTTGAGAGGTGCCCTGAACTAAGGCGGGTGCATTGACAAGGAATCTGGAACCAGTGACACTTCTTCTTTTAGACCCGCTCATTTCACCCATTCGCCAATACCAATGGACGGTTCCAGCGCCCAACAGCCTTTGACCTTCGGCCTTTGTTGACGATCCGCTCCAGGCCCGGCATTGAAGCGACTCTCACGGTCTCACCTCACTGGCCGGCCGAGGTGACGGCGGTCCGGGGGAAGCCCAAAAGAGACCGCCACAGAAGCATGAATGGGGTCCGTTCTTAATCTCAAAGGAGACAACACGTTTGCGACACACCATGAATGGTATGTCTTTGAATATGCGCCTGTTTTGGAATTGTCTCTGGTCATGTAAAACACCAAGTCATTGTGCGAGCACATGTTTGGCTTGCAGATCATTCACGACTAGACCATTTAGTTGTCAAAGTGATCTCCCTCAAATACCATCTAAGGGCAAATTTCTGAATATAGTGGCATGCGTGACGTGACATTGGCAGTCAAAGACGCGGTTCCATTCGAATGATATCCAGCATGGGCATGGCAACCTCGATGGCCAATGGTTCATCATGCAGGTCCGCATAAGACCTTCAAAGGCGCCGGCTGTGGCTTGAGTCGAATGCATGTTTCCGGGTTCCTTGCGTCCATGCGTGAGACCCTGATCAATCAGCAAACAACAAAGACTTCATTGGTGCCAGTTGGATCATCCTCACTCCTCACCTGTCAGGATCAAAGTTTGCGGTTGTTTTTAGCTTTAACCGATCTGCTCGCTAGCTACAGGCCGCTTTATTGCCTGGAATGAGTCTGCACATAGTCGTGGCCATTCTCCGTGGAGCCTTCTCCAAATTCTATCCACTTATCACGATGCCTCAACATCCAAGCTTTACAAAACATTGCTGCGTCGAACGCCTCTTACCTCTATAAACAAACCATTATCTAGATGCTAACGATGTTTGGTATCTTTCCCCTTATCAACTGCATGGCATCTTACCGTGCGTATTACTTATCGGGGTTAAGATGCCGCATCTATGATATGTTGCCGAAACTGTTCGGTGGCAAGTTCTCTATTCGTGATATCCTTTCGCCTATCGTCTACATTACGTCGACTATGAGATTCATTGGTTACATTGTATCATTCTCCGTTTCTTTCATCGTATCATGGCCATTGCAATGCCTAGGAGCTCCCACAATGAGAATATAGAAGACTCCCTATGGCTCCATCGTCATCCATCTGCCCATCCACCCACGGCAGTGCCCGTCGAGCTCCCTTTGACATGACTGTATAACGGGTCATCACGGTGACGTTCTCATACGAGCGTTTCGAAACGTTCATCGTCGAACCAACCCTTTTCCAAATCCATGACAGAACTTCATACATGACATCAGACCCCATACGCTCCCATATCATCAGTCCACAGAGGGGAATCCAACAATGGCTTGTCAAGAACCAAATCGATATCAACAACGGTAAGCTGCCGATGAACATCGAAGGCAGGTCAGTGATGATCTCAAGCGAAGGACTTGGGCGAATCGGCTTGATAGCAACTTGATCCCGAAGATAGCGTATTAACGGCTTTCGAGCCGGTCGAAAGATGGATTGTGAAAACAAGTAATATACCAGGCACTCTAAAAGCTCATCTTCTGTTGGTTGTTCGTCTTGTGCAGTATAACTTTGTTTACCGACGACATGGTGGGAAGTTGGTTGAAGATCTGCAGTTGCATGTGGCTCGTAAGTGGGCGCTGCTTGTCCCTTGATGATGGATTTGACGCCCATATTTACTAGCTTTTGAACTTGGGAAGTAAATTTGAGTAAATGTGAAGATTACTTATAACTGACAAACGAAATATGGTGGCTCTGCGGGAATGTTGATGAGAGCTCAAGACAGAGACAAGTGCTGTTAAAAAAATAAAATAAAAATAAAATTGCCCTGCAACGAGGCGAGAGTATTGTGAAGCTCAGTACTCCCGAAAACGTGGATAATAGGTAAAACACAACAGATGGTTTGCCTAAAGCGGATTGCTGGTGTCTCAAGCATCACACTCATTGGCATGGACCGCTCTTGCAGTTAGCTCTTGGATGTCTAAAGTTTCAAGACCTTAACCCCGGGTCTAACTCATCACGTTTCTGGTTTTCTCTCCACGTTTCATTAAGTTGGTTGATAATAAAAGGTTATGCTTCTGCAAATAGGTGCCAAATGGTATGTTCGAATGGCAATGGATCTTGAGACCGTACAATGCACTTAATCCGTCAAGTGAGCTGGATGCAGCACTTGATTCCGTTTTTATCCAGCATCATACTCAGAGATCATTTTATTTGTGGGATTAGTATCAGACAGAATTGGAATCTGGAAAGGGAAAGTTTTGGAACCTCCTCCATTTGGACGAAGCTCAAAGGTTGCAACAGGGGATATCGAGGTTCAAGACCAAAATATCATTCGAACATAGAAAGTGACCACGGTACGACTTAGATATTGAGTTGAACCTTTTAAATGACTACTGTTTTGATACTCCTTTGTATGTTTTTGTGGCATGCGAAAACGATGCAACCCCCTGTTGCAGGTAGGACAACTCAAAGATGACAGAGATTATTAGTTCCAAAGCCCTCTGACAAATGTTGAATTCACCAATAATCAATTCGCTAGTAATCATGGGCTGTTTATAAAGCTTGTATTTATTTCTGTTTTCGTCCGAGTGACCTGTTCTATTGCATTACAGTTCTATGCCTGGATGGTAAGTGATGAGACAACCGACCACACACCTTCCGCTGCCAGCTCAGGCTGATATGAACGTATTGAGGCTCAACTGAAAGTTCACTTTTAAGTCCAAGCTCAAATAACTACCCCCATACATTGTGATCGGTATTGAGTAAAAGCCATATTGATTATAAATATCCTTGGCGCCTCAAAGCTTGCGGGGCATAAAACACCATAAGAAGCTACCTTAAATCCTGCCCAAATTTATGTATACCTTTAGGTATTGCTTAGCAGATGTTAGCCCCACAAAATTATATAGAGAGATCGTGTCGTTATATTATAAAAACCTCCGCCTTGATGGAATGCATCTATTGTCTACAGCAGCGGTGTGGCTTGCATATTGGGACATGTTCCAGACCACATCGCATAGAGTTGAAAACACACATATCTACCCTAAATAGGAAGATGCGATTGATCAGGTGAGAACATGAGTATTCCATTTCTCGTACGAAAACCATCCCCGCACACAACTAGTTCGGCGGTGAAGCAGTCGACGTGGGGGAATCTACACTTCATTCACTTATGGCCCGCGTCCGTACCACCCTACAATGCTGCAGCTGCATACACCTGGTGAGCTGACCTATTATCTGTCAGAAATTCAAGTCGAGCCTGTTGAAACAATGAGCTCACGCATGCATACATAACGCTCAAGCATGAAGCCAGCTGGGGTGCTTCTGCAGGCCAAATGAAGCGGAAGAGCATCCGTGTCGTAAAGCAGTTGATGACCCGGCAGCAAGCATGAACCTGGGAACATCCATTTGAGATCTGCAGCACATGTCGAGCGGGAACTTTGGCTTTGTTTGGGTGATGGGATTGCGAAAGCGGAACGAAGCTATCGCGAGGAGTTTATTGGACAACCTGCTATCCCCAGGGACCGTCTGTGCCCGCGATAATCATGGCCCGGAGCGATCTAACTGGGTCTGTAATGCCATCGAGATGACCATATCTCAAATCCCCAGTTGCTTGGTTCATAGGTCTGATTTGGAAATGCCGTTGGTTTGTCCTTGTGTTTGTCAGACGCATAACACAGTTCATCAGATAAGACACAAACATTGTCACGGTGCATGCCGGTTCACGATCGAGTGGTTGAATCGAATGTCTGCTGATCATGGGATCGGTCTTGGTTTTTCGTTGCAGAGAGTGGGCCAGGGCTACAGGTGAGACGTCTGGTCGGGTCGTTTGTTTACGAATGAGTGGATCAACACAACAAGGAGTAAAGCAAGGTTGTTGCTTATTGCGACGACATACACAAGAAGGGTAACGGAATTGATTGTCACACCTGGAAGTACTTGCTGAACAAATATCGGTGACCGAGTAAGATGAGATATGATACTCTCCTTCAGCCAGCCTCTTATCACTGGTGGTCGTCTTCACCTTCACAGATCGCCTAACAAACAACCTCCAACTTTCACACACCCTAAACCTCTGGATTGCCAAGCTGCGAGTCAGAATAGACCATGGCAAGCCATCCACTGTCCCGCAGTCTGAGTGAATCTTAGGCTAGCAGGGTCATGGCTAATTTGATGATCCACCTTTAGCAGTCAATCCTTGGTTCCATTGTTTGTCTGTTTGATGCCCTACTGGACAGCAACATTTATCCTCATCGCACCTCTTTACCGTCGAGTAACAAGGTGAGCACAAGATGCTCAAACAACGACCTAGCTAAATCTCAACACCCTCATAGAAACAATTTTTCTATTCCGAAAATATCTCGGCCACTACGAAAGCTTCATCTCTCACATGGTCTTCAAGGCCCGCAAGCCATAAATTTCCTTGGTTTTCATCCTCTAGTAGTGCATGTAAGTCAACCGTTCGGTGGACCCTAGGCATCCCTCCAAATAGAACCTTGTCCACTGGCGTTACACCCTCTCGACCCTGGAGCCGCTAAACAACTAGTTTGTCCAGGGGCCTTCACATGTATATATTAGCAGCGGAGCAAGCGAATAGGTACGTGATACTCGCCTGCTTTAGCGTCGTCTGCCTCCCAAGGTTCAGCGACAGCGCCCCGGGCCTTGAAGGTTGTCGTCGTTGGACCCCAGCTACGTATGGGTAGGGAACATCTTGCTCCTACACCCTCTTCTTTCTACCAAGATTGTGAAACTCGACTCCAGCAACGAGTTCTGTTGCTGGATTATCATATCTAGTCCCCCCCACACTCGCTGCTGTGGTCTTTTTCTCTCGCTTGGTTCATTCATTAAACATCAATCTCTGAACGCTGCGCTACTCCCCCTCCATGGAGCGTTGAGACAACCTCAAGCAAGGCGGAAAGCTTGCTCCCAAGACATCAACACACCAACAAATGTTCTCCTCCCTATTGCGACGCCCCAGGGCTGGTCCCCGTCGAATTGATCGCCGCCAAAATACAAGTGCCTCTCCCTCACCGGGCCCTGCTCGACGAAGATACACTCTAGAACGACATGCAACGGCCGATTTCACGGAAGCCGACGATGACGATGGCGATGATACTCATGATGAAGGCTTGAGAAGGTTTCGGAGTAATGACCGCCGCACGAATAATGATGGTGATGAAGAGGAGGACGACGATGACGAGGGAGGGGAAGACAGACCTGGCGAAGATGGAAGACGCGGTGGCCTTCCTGTTCTGCCTTTGTTCTCGGCATCTCATCTGGGTGCGTACCAAGACATGGCTATTGCACATAATATCAAGAGTTGTTGGACTATTCTAACCCTAATCATGCAGATTCTTTGCCAGTGTATAGCATCACACACGCCATCCGAATTATCATCTCGACACGCACCGAAACCACACTATCATGGGACCAGCTCCGATCACCCCAAGTATCCCAATTTCTCGTCAAGCCTATGCAACAACAGATTCGTGCCCAGCATTTCAGCCGCGCGACCCTGTATGCTCTCATGATCAACTGTCTCCAGTTCAACAAGGAGGGTGAACGTTACCCAGGCAATGCAGGAATTAGTAGCACTCGTGCCAAGGTTTGCGAATTGCTAACCCTCAAACTCCTCAAGGAGTACAACACGCGAGAGCTCATTGATGCCCTCGCCTACGACTTTTACCCACTTCAAGGCCTTCCCGGAGCTCAAGTGCCTACATCTCCGCGAAAATCACCGACAGCTACCACATTGCCCCTGATTGCGTCTCGAACATCAACCCTTGAGGTTGCGATTCGAGCCTCGGCCAAGCACCTACTTGCACATCCACTTGTGGTCCAGCAGCTCGAGGCTATCTGGAGCGGCGCAATTACCTTTCACTCGTCTGCTGATAGTCTGCATCGTGAACCTCCACCAAGCACCGGTCGCAATTCCAATGGGTTCCTCGGAAAAGTGAACGATAGAACGCCGCTGCTTGGGTCCATTGCTCAAAAGGAAACAAATTTCACCCCATTAGGGCGTCGTACGGCATCGCTCTATGACCCTCGACAAGCGTCTCTGCTGAAGCTTTCCCGTCTTCGGGTTCCTCGGTATAGGTCTTTCCTTTCAACAATATCTCTCGCGGTCTTGATCGGACTGTTCCTTGCTGTGCTCGCTGAGCGTTCGGTCCAGATCACTGGTCTGGAATTGATTTTCTGGTTCTGGAGCGCTGGCTTCATGCTTGACGAACTTGTTGGTTTCAACGAGCAGGGATTTGCACTTTACATTATGAGCTTTTGGAATATATTCGATCTTGGTATTCTGCTGTTGCTCATCGTATACTACTGCATGCGAGCGTATGGCGTCTTTCTCGTCGATGCACACCACTGGAGCGATATGGCGTATGATGTTTTAGCGGCCAATGCAATTCTGCTTCTTCCGCGTATCTTCAGCGTCTTGGACCACTACCAATATTTTTCACAGCTTCTCATTGCTTTTCGGCTGATGGCTGTTGACCTAGTGGCGGTCTTCATTCTTATCCTTATTCTTTGCAGTGGATTTTTCTTCTTTTTCACTCTGACAAAGAACTCATTTGGTGCGAGTGATGTCGCCTATAAGATCTTTCAGATCCTTATGGGCTTCACCCCTGCTGCTTGGGAAGTGTAAGTCTCTTGCAGATGCCAGATGTAGAATGAAGCTAATAGTCGGCAGATGGGATGCATACAATTGGCTAGGAAGAGCCTTGTTGGTCCTCTTTCTGAGCATTTGTCATTTTCTCGTTGTGTACGTTCTGCTTCAACGTTCGCATATCCTTTGCTAACCGATTCAGGACCATCTTGATCACGGTCTTGACGAACTCATTCATGGCAATTGCGTCTAATGCTAACGAAGAACACCAGTAAGTTATTGGGCTGTATCATGCTGGTTCGTTCTAACCATGTCCAGGTACTTGTTTGCAATCAACACCATCTCCATGGTGAAGAATGACGCGCTTTTCTCGTACATTGCTCCTAGCAACATTTTTGCATGGCTTCTTATGCCTCTTCGATACTGCATGCCACTAAGACACTTCGTTTGGCTCAACCGGACTGTGATCAAAGTTACCCATTTCCCCGTACTGTTCTGCATCTATTTGTACGAGAGATACTGGCTTGCTCCATCCATGTACGAGCCAACTGACTTAGTGGAACATCCAGCCCGGGATCGAGGTCGGCACATCTCCTTTATGGATCCCGCAAGTCGAGCTGCTATATTTAGTCCAAGCGTTAGGGTTCGCGAGGAATCGGTAGCTGGCTTCCAAAAGGATCGAGCTCTCGAGGAAGTATTCCGGCGCCTCCCTGATCCCCTCACACTGAGGACACAAAGGCGCCAAGAGAGGCGGAAGACCCAGACAGCAATTCGCAACTGGATGGACCAGCACGACGATAACGATGCTTCGCCGGGTAACTGGCAAACACCAGAAGGTGCTATGCCTCCTTGGCAGCGAAGATCCAGCGTCGGTCTTATTCGCAGTACCAATCTTAGGCGTGTTTCGGACGTTAGATCGACAGCGAGCGATCCTGCTGATCGGATTTCCAACGCCGGGAACCCTCTCCGCCCATCGTATTTCTCTAGGACTCGCTTGACTGGTGATATGTCCGAGTACAAAGATCAGACTGATGCGGATGGAGATGACGAACTTGTGACAAACGATGAGGACGAGGATGATCATGGTACAAATGCTGGACAGAGTCAAGCCGCTAGAAGTCGCCGAACCCATGAGGAGGCCGAAAGCTACTTTGCACCAAATTCCAATAGTTTTGGGAAGCTGGCATCCTCTGTGAGTTCTTCCGGCAAGAGTGGTAAGAGGAGCTCTTCGGGCAAAAATGTGTCCCAGACACCTCGTCCCAAGCGTGGCGCGCACAACAGAACACTTTCTACAAACACCATACTCTTCAATCCTCAGGATGTTAAGCAGATGAAGAGTCCGCCATCGGCTTCGCCACCTCTCCCTGGCCAGTCTCGCCCGCGAACCAGTGGGCGTATCACGGCTGGAGAGAAGACACCCAGGCGCAGCTCACCTCGCCGCTCTATGTATGTTGGCAACACCAAACCCAGACCAGTGATGCCACCACGAGGCATGACCGAGGCTGGAGCTGTCAGTCGATCAGCATTACTCAGCATCGAGCCGCGAAATCGTCCCAAGGAGATTAGAAGGTTGTCCTCGGTTGACCTGAGTGCTATGTCTGATCAAGTTGGAGGTGATCCTATCGGAGCCATGCCCGGCAGCTTTCAGACTCAGATGGCGCTTGCTATGATGAAAGACAATCGAATGCGGGCAGCCGGTGGTAACGACTCCGGTGACCGCGACAGGATGGGAAGGCTAGTGTTAGCTAGAATGAAGACACTAGAAGAGAGCTTTGCGGATGTGATCAAGGAGATGCGAGATCTGAAAAAGTCGTCGACGGTTCCTACCACGCGACGTAACTCTTCAGGGGATGAAGGAAACATGGCCCCGATGATCGAGGTGGCCGGACGAGACCGGTTGAGAAAGTACCACGTTGAGAACAGTCAACGAAAGGTGGCGTCTAAGCGACCCGTCAGTCGCAGAAGCCTAAAAGAGGCCAAACCTGCGTGGGATTACAAGGGGAAGGGTAAGGACGTATTGTACGAGTCTGATGATGAAGCGGAGACAGATGACAGTCAGTTGAAGGGGGGGTCATTGTAAAAACGGAACTGGTATGGAGTTTGGGCATAGCTTTATGGATTGGTATGTTGATGGATGCATAAGAGACTGGAGTATTCTGGCAATTAGACGTTGACTGCTGTATAATTATAATGCATTTCTTCAGATATGACCCTTTCAGGATTTTAGATGACACGGGCTACCTGGTGACAGTTCCAGAGTAACAGTTCGGCCAAATGATGTTCCATCAATGGCGAGATACGTTTGCGGGGAACCTCCATACGGGTCTACAGGCAGCAACGCAGGTGCAACAGCAAATACAGCTGGGCCTAGAGTATTTTGGGTGCATCACGTATAAAGTAGAAAGAAGAACTGATCCATCATACACTGGCTATCTCACTTCATGACCATGGTGTTTTTGCTACCCTAAACATGAAGTTTTGATAGGTGCTGGCATCGGAGGTTTTTCTTGCTAGCGCCTCGCACTGGTGCCTATCAATGAGATGTTAACTAGTATCCAATTGTTGATTGCTCGCCACTCCAATGGGCAAGGATCAAAAGATCACAAGCGCATCCTCCCACCTGGCAAAGCAATAACACACTTAGGCTTTTGTATTGACCTGGGCTCTTGACCCGTTTTCAAGGGCCTTGCTGTTGAGTCAGTGCTCACTACCCAAGAATACAAACTGAGGAATTAGGGATTAATGTGTACCATGGTGTTTTGCTTGACTCACGAAGGCATTGTTAAACGGTCCAAACCCATTTAGGTCTGTGTAAGTTGGCTGAGTTGCATCCACACCTTAACTGCATTGGCTAGATTGATTTGCATGGCAGCCTCAAGGCAACCATCCATCCATCAAGAACTCAGGCATCAACTCTGTTATGGAGGGGTAAAGGTATATATATGTATTTAATGGTCATCTGTGTAGGGAGGGGCAGGTACATCTATAGGGCTGGGCAGACATTTGCGACCTGCCATATTTCAAGGTCAGCCCATTGCTTGCCCTTCCAAACTCTCCGTCTTACATTCATCTATATCTTCCTTTCTGATAAATCCTCGCATCGGAAACTCACACAGAAGCTACCTCTTTGTCTCGTTGCATACATTCATTTAGTCTTATCTGCCTGACCTGTATTGTCTGACCTACATACATCCATAGCCTACACGACCTCCATACATGGTCGACACAGCCGCTTTCTTCTGCGATATACTCGAGTCAGCCTTGGCGGTGACGCATATAAACTTGATGTCGAGTATCTACAGCTCTTACTGAATTGCACAAAACTACATCTTCTCAACTTCACATGACTGAACCTTCCAACTGCCTCTGTTCCCTCATCTCTACTGCTTTAGACGTTTCGCATATCAACCTCCCCAACAACACAGGCAACGATCACGTTTGTGTGACTGCCATGGATATCCCCGATGACTGGAATTTCTCTGATGACTGGGAGAGCGACGAACCCCATACTGGATCGAATTTCTGGAGTGACGAACGCTTTGATTCTACCAACATGAACAATAATGTAACACAGCTTGCTATTCAACCTGACCCCCCCGGCCAATTTCAACCTCAACAATCTTTTCACTTTCAGTCTCTTCAGTCTCGAGATGAATTGACACCCAAACCAGCTCCCTTGTCGAGCTGGACGGGCGCTTACTTCAATAAATCTACCAATTTTTACAATAATTCGGTATCGAACCTCATGCCCGAGAAGGAAATGGAGCAAACCAGGCTCTTTGAATTGTACCGCCTTCACATGGTGTCTTTTGAGCTCAACCAAGGAGATACTCTTGTTTTTATCGACTATCCTGTCCATCACAAAGGAGTTCTCAACCATACGGATTGCAATGGGATTGTTTACAAGTCGCAACAATTCCGCATCCACTCCAGCAAACTGCTCGAGACCGGTTCTTCCAAATTCGCCGAACTTCTTGGTCCTACATATCAGTTCAAAATACAACGGCACCGAAAGATGGTCAATAAGTTGCCTGAAGGCATCAAATATCTGATCGATCTGACTCCACCTTCTGAAGGAGATGAATTGGTTTTTCAGATGACCGAACTATCTTTGCCTCCTGGAATAATCCAGTGGTGGCGCTCATATACCCTTAATGGAACCGACCCATTCCTTGTTTGCGGTATGTATCTATACTGGGATGGCAGATCTAGAGCTAATACAATGCAAACAGGCCATGATGATGTTTGCATGTGCTGCAGACAACCTAAAAAACCAGACACTGAAGGAAACGAAGATTCAAAACCCTCGGGAGGAGCCACTGGTTTCAAGTTGAAGGAGTTCAATCTTCTCCCAGAACGTGCCTTGCAGATGAAGGCTGCGAATGACGACGAGGTTTTAGAAACTCCTCCCTATCGACACATCCCAGACTACTGCCCGATTCGTCACCGCAATGGAATTGTGAGATTGCTCATGCTAATTGAAGGCAAAGGGGCAATTCTTGACTCTGCTGCAAGGCTATGGACTTTGGTGAAGCTCTCAAACATCTTTGATTGCAGTAATATTATAAGGGATCGTGTTACCCAATGGATAATGCACGGCCAGAACACCACTTTTATCGAGGTTCTACCCGAGGAAGCTTTGCAAATGGGATTCTTGCTCCAGATTCCCCAGGTTGTCGATTGTAGTTTTAGGATTCTAGTTAACGAACTCGCCCTCAAATTGGCCGCCGACAAAAAGCAACATCTGGAACCCAGTCAGACGACAATATTTGGGAGAAGGAAGGGTCATTTGCCTGACGAGCTCAGTAATACAGTGCAGCATGCAGCCCAAGCGCTTGTTGACAGAGTGTCAGAGACGGACGCTCAAATGATGAACCAAGCAGACTTGTGGAACGGCAGCGATGAGTGGCAGAAGCTGCTCGTAACTGAACAGCTTCTCCAACAGGAAGACGCAGCTCTCAGTGGACACGCTCTCGACAAACTTCGCACTCTCATGCGCGCCCTAACTCGTGAAGTCGAGCAGGTGTGGGAAGATGTGATGAACTCGACACCTCCTCATGGCCACGAAACGTATATCAGCATAGACCAAGATCGTCTGACATACGTGAAACCTACAGACTTTGAAAAGGCCACTGTGATCATGCAGGGGTTTAATAGAGTTCAAATGCTCCTTTGTGCTGCACCATACAACGACGCCGGCGTTAAATTGGATGATCGAAGGTGGAACAACAGCCGATGCACACTGGATGGGTACAAGAACAGATCATACCCAAGTCTGGTTGAAGAAACAACAAGGGCACTCGATAACTTTCTGGCGTGTTCACCTCAACTTGCCAACCATTTACTATGGAGGCGTATATGTGCACTGGATGATCGCAGCTTCCCCTTGATGGGCTTATACGCGGAATATAAGCCCATAATATCACTCTATGCCCTCGAATGCGACGTCAAAAATCGAATTCGGCCGATTACTCTTTCGTGGAGACGAAAAAACATCGAACTGCCACTCAACCGGACCCGTCATCTGCTCCTCACACTCACCGAAAATGAACTCAAATACTTGCCTCTTTGGTGCGGAGGTAATGATGATGGGAGCGGCGGTGTTTTTGAGGACAGGATCCCACCAGCGGACCTGCTGCTGGCACCCAATGGACCTGGTCCCGGCTACCACACAGGGATGACGACAATCCCTTCGACACCTTCGAGCGTCACTGGTTCCATGATCGAAGACATGGATGCGCTGCGGGTTTGGGGTACTACGACAGGTGCCTCGATCAATGTTCACGACAGTATATCGACCGTATACCGACCAGACCAGGTCATCGCCGAAGACAAGTCCATCGCTTCGGAGTCTTTTACTATCGGTGGATCTGGATCTGAGTATGAAAATGCCAGATATGCCGTACCCGCAGAGCATCAGGCAATGGGTGAAGCCGTCAACATGGCGGTTGAAACAACGGACTCAGAGACGACTGAAGCTTGGAACTCGAACAATGAGGATGATCTGTACATGTGGAATGACGAAGGTGACAGTGATGAGAGCACAGACACGATTTCTTAATGATTAATTTACATATGGGAACTGGGACAATGGTACTAGAAATCTAAGAATACATATATTATGTCTCGTCGCCAACTGGTTGGAAGCCCTTGAACTAGATGATAACACGACTGGTGGTTAGTGTGCTGTGATCCAAGGCATTGAATCTACGGACAGGTTCTTAACCAATGGTCTAGAATGATTGCTAGGTAAATAGGAGATCTTTCCCTTGCATTTCTTGAGCTTAGAGGGGCCATTGAAGTTAAGTCATAGTCCCCTTCCCCTACCCAAATCTAATGTCACAGTTCAGACGATGGTTCGGCGCGGATGTTCTTATATGAACTTGGGTAAGATGAGCATCGATATGTATTCAGTACTATATATAGCTTATCATTTCTCGTGTTGGTATTTTCCATTTCCTATGTTGCAAGCACATGTATAAAAGCCGAACCTGACCAAACGCCGATACCACATTGAGCCTATATCAACCTCTGTTCAGAGTGTTGCCAGCTCCTTTGGGATTGTGATCCACGAATTCATCCCATTCGCGCTGCTTGTACGTCTCGCGATCCACAGCATCCATATCGTCTTCATCCGCCACTTTCTTCGGCTCCACGCCACCCTGTAGAATGTTTCCTTGTCTTCTTTCCTCCTCGAGATACTCATCGATAGACATTGTCGGTAAATTGTGTCCTGACCGAAACACATCTCGTGCCATTTGATCCCGCGAGCCAATCAGTGTAAACGGTTGCAGAGGTTTACCCTGTTTGGAAAGCAACGGCCCAGCCTGGAGAGAATGAAGACGACGCAGAGGCTGATCAAGACGAGAAGAGTGATCGTCAGGGTTTGGCGCGTTGGTAGCCGAAGGGGCGAGCGGTCGGGGTGCTTGCGCAAGAATCTCAACCTCACGATTCAGCGAATCCAATGCCTGAAGAGCAGAATGTACCGCAAAAGTAATTTGCGTCACATAAAGTTCCCGCACAAGCTCCTCATCTCCATTTTCCACGTATCGTGGATTCCGTCTTAACATCTCCAGCTTCTCCTTCAGCGCCTTCTCCGCGCGGTAGTTCGCAATCTTACCATCTCGTCGCGCCGCAGCATCGTTACTCGCAACAACAGCAAATTTATCCGGATCGTCGCGATATCTCTCTAGAACACGATCGTATGGTTTCTGAACTAGGCCATAGCCATCGACAGCAGCGAGGAAGCGCTCGTATGCGGCACGAGACTTGGCGAGGACTTCAAGGCGTTGATCGGGGCTTTGGTTGGGGGTCTTTTGGATGAGCTCTGCAACGTGGGAGTCGAGGAGAAGATAAGGTAGGTCAGATGTAGATACGTCTTCTATGCCTTCGTTGGGAGAGAATAGAGCGAGAGCTGAGATTTGGTCGCGTGCTGAAGAGTATAGGGAGAGTGCAGCTTCAAGATCGGAGCGGTAGGCGGGGGATGTAGCTTCGAAAGCGTTGTCTAGGGCATGACGCTTTTCTTCAGCGGCCTCGTAGAGAGAACGTAGAGATTGCGGTTGTTCTGAAGTCATTTTAAGTATGAGTTGCTGTGATGTGAAGTTTGCTGAATCGAGGGGATGATAAATTGAACCCTGGAATCTTCGATTCAAGCCCCGCGCTAACCTGGAGCTCTTATCGATAAGCATGAATATTGGCTGGAGCTGACTTTCAGTTTCGCTGAAATTTGAGATAAGTGGAATAGAGGTACATGAGCAACGTATTGTACTACGTGCAAGCTAATATGAATAATATGATAGGTTGACCACATGCGGATATCAAATAACCAGCCACGCCCAGGATTTGAGTAAAGCAAACGTCCTGCATCCGTTGACGCCCTGAACCCAAACCGAATTATCATCCCAGATTTCTTCCCTTGACCCCTTGCATCATGCCGCCTACTTGCAATGGTTAATACTTGACAAACAAGAAATCACAGCAAAGAACCGATCATGCCAGTTCTTAAACAATAATGTTCAACACTTTTTTATGCCTTCTTAACTTTCAACCACTGGCTGGTCGAGTTTAATCATCTTCATCATCCATTTCGAAAGGATCGTCGCTCTCATCATCATCTTGCTGCATTGATGAGTCGTCGTCAATCACAACGGGTCGTCTTGAAGCCGCTGCACGCCCCGGCCGGGCCCTCGAGGAAGCCTTGAGAGGGGGTGAGTCTGGCTCAGCCATCTCCTCATCAGAATCGTCATCGAGGACAGGCTTCTTGACAGCTTTCTTGGCAGCGTATGCCTTTGCTGCTGGTGACAAGGTAGTTTGCTTGGTTGCGGGACGCGAGGCAACCTTTGCTGCAGCTGTCTTAGTCGCTTTGGGAACAGCCTTTGACTTCGCTGGTTCTTTGGCCTTCGCACCAGCAGGGCGACCACGACCCTTCTTGACAGTAGCAAGACCAGCAGGTGTTGGGTCCTCGGAGTCTGTACCGTTTGGCTTGGACTTGGTCGCAGCCGGCTTGGATGGAGCAACAAACGGCTCATCATCAGAAAGGAAGCTATCAATGTGGTCCTCTTTGGTGGCCGTCTTGTGCGGTGATGACTTGGCGAGAAGCTCATAGTTGGTATCGTCAGGGCTGTCGTCATCAAAGTCGAACGCCTTGGCCGACTTGGCCCTTGGCTTGGACAGTCCGCTTGAGCTGGCATTGCCCTGGCTAGAGTCTGGTCGGCTCATGGCATGTAGACTGAACCTGCCCCTTTCGCGATCACCTGCGGGCTTATCGATGCCTTTGACCAGTGCACCAACATCACCAAGCATCTGATCATCGTCACTCTCAGAGTCATCATCGATAACTGCCTTTGCCTTAGATGCAGCAGCTCGCTTAATTCGTCTGTTCTCCGGTGCTTCACCAGGTGGTGATTCGGATGTTTTGACTGCAGGTGCTGATGGCTTGCTGCGGCTCAAAGCAGCGTAGTCATCATCAGAGAGATCCGACAGCTCCATGACATCAGCACTGGGCTCCTTTTTGACCTTCGGCTTAGAGCTGAACATTTCAGCAAACCGCTGAGCACTCTTCGTCTCCACCTTAACCGCTGGTTTAGGAGCTGCCTTCGATGCTCCTGCCTTTGGTCTACCGCGACCCTTCTTCTCAGGCTCATATTCGTCGTCATCCTTGGCTTTACGACCACGAGCGGTACCAGCACCTATCTTTTTAGAGACACGGCGGCCCAAGCGGCGGATGCTCGTCTTGATCTCAGCATCAACTGCAAGCTGATTCTCCCACTCGACCATGAAGTCATCCAGATCGCGACACCAAAGATCCTTCTCAGTGAGGGCAAGAAGTTCGTCGTGCTCCGCCTTCTTCTTCTCAATAGCTTGCTTGAGCTTTTCAAGACGCTCAGCCGTCAAAGACCAAATTGGCATCTACTATGTGTTAGTTCCTATAACATTTTCACCTTCAGGAGAAACTCACTGAGAGAAGGTAATCGTAGTCACGAGCACCACCCTCTAGGTCACCTTCCACATCCTGGTTCTCCTCGTCATCTTCTTCATCTGCGGTTTTCTTCTTGTCACCGCCACCAGGAGGGAAAGCCTCGTAGTCACGATCTCGAAGCTCCTGCACAAGCACAGCCTTCTTCTTCTTGCCAACCACAAGCGCTCCATCGATGATCTCCTTGATGAATCGGGCCTGGTTCTTGAGCTTACGAAAGTCTGCGTGGTACACTGCTAGCCAGTGTTTCTGCAAGGGTTAGCTACGTCATCTTACATTTGGATAAGGAACGTACCTTTCGTTCAGTGTACATATCGAGACGGTAGTGATAGAACTCCTCAAGGATGTCCTCTACCTTCTCATACTTGCGAATCATGCCTCTGGTGTCGAATGCAACCAAATTGGAGGTGGCGACCTGCTTGGTCAACTTGAAGCGCTCGAGAACGCCTTCCTCAAGGACTTTGCCCATGTGCTTCTCATCCACGGCAATCTCAAAGTGAACAGTACTGTGATCGTTGAATTCTTTGTAATCCTTGATCCAGGCCGGGCCATCGGTACCGCTGATGATCTTCTCTAGCTTGCCCTTGAAGTCGTCGGTCCACATACGAATAGGCAATTCGGTGATCACGACTTCGTTGGCCTTTTGCTCGTTAGGGTACGCGATACCATTGAATTTGTAGCGATCAGGCCCAGCAGTCTCGGGTGAACCCTTCCAGCCACGGAACCAGGGCATCATGGTTTCAAAAGACTTTTCCACCAGATCATTCTCATCCAAGCGACCCATTCGACGCTTCAAGTTTTGAACAATGTCTAGCGGATGGTAGTTGGGAATAGAGGTACTCCAACCTGTGCCAATACCATCGGCACCGTTGACCAGGACCATGGGAATGACTGGAGCATAGACCATTGGTTCAATCTTCTTGCCATCTTCGTAGTGATGCAGCAGGTTTGGCTCATCCATGGGGTGGAAGATCTTGCGGGCAAACGGAGAGAGGCGAGTGAATGTGTAACGAGGACTGGCAGCATCAGATCCACCGGCAAGTCGAGAACCGAAGTTTCCACTGGGTTCCAGGCAGTTGATATTGTTCGAACCCACGAAGTTCTGGGCAAGGCCAATGATGGTCTGCTGTAGAGATTGTTCACCGTGATGGTACGCTGTTTGTTCGGAGACGTAACCAGCCAATTCAACGACCTTCTTGTCTTTGACCAAGTTTCTCTTGAAGCAAGCATAAATGACCTTGCGTTGACCAGGCTTAAAGCCGTCTAGAACGGACGGAATGGATCGCATGTTGTCAGCCATACTGAAGAGAATAAGCTCTTTGTTGATGAAGTCGGAATAAGAAATTTGCTTGGTCGAGTGATCCAGATAAGTACCGGGCGTGAAGCTACCAAGCCATTCTTTTCTGGCATCTGCTTTCTTCTTGGAAAAAGCCAACTCGAAGAGCTCGGCTTCCTCAGGTTTCATGACTTCAAACTCCTTCAAGTGATCGTCGAGATTGGTGAAATAGACTTGCGCATCTTCGTTGGAGCTTGTTCCCAAACCCTTGAAATACTTGGAGTGCCATCGAGTGAGTTCATTCTTGTGGCTTTCCTTCCATTCTTCGTATTCAGGCTGTGTGAAGAAAGACTTTAGTCGTTGGGGTTTTTTGGGGTTTGGACCCTGCCAAACTTTGACAATAGGAGTAATGAATTCTCGGAAGAAGTCGGGAATTTTGAGAAGCGATGGGAACTGAACTTGAAGGAAGTTGATGAGAAGTCCCTTGATATGACTACCGTCGTGATCCTGATCGGCCATGATCATTAGATGACCATATCGAAGGCCCTTGTTGTCCGTGTAGGTTTGCTTGTGCTTAAGACCCAGAAACTGTTTGATATTCTGGATCTCAGCGTTTTTGCTAATCTGATCAACTGAAGCATCGCGTACGTTGAGTAGCTTTCCACGAAGTGGGAAAACACCAATGCGGTCAGGATCAAGAATGGCACGGCCAGAAACAGCCAAACCCTTGGCAGAGTCACCTTCTGTCAAGATCAGGGTGCATTCGTGCCCTCTTCTAGTGCCGGCAAAGTTGGCTTCGACGAGCTTTGCGTTGTTCACTCGGCTTCGTTTACCTCCATCAGTCTTGGCCATCATCTTGTCAGCCTTCTTCTCAGCAAAATCTAAGATGTTCTGGAGAGCCTCGGACTTTGTGATCTTCTTGAGGAATTCTTCACCAAGTTTGCATTTGCTACCAAATTGGCTGAGCTTGGTGGTCAATTGCTCCTTTGTTTGTGACGTAAAGGCTGGATTGACGATGTAGCAATTGACAAAGATGAAAATATGATTCTTGAGGTGATTTTGCTTCAAAGCATGACCCTTGCGCTTCTTGTTCAAGGCTTTGAGAAGAGCTTCAGTCACCTGGTCGGCGATATAGTTGACATGAGTGCCTCCACTGGTTGTAGCGATCGAGTTGACGAATGACACTTGCTGAAAAGTACCGTCAGAGACGGCGAAACCAACCTCCCATTTGGGATGCGACTTGTCCTTGTCCATTTCCACAGTGCATGTCGGAGTTCCTCCTTCTTCAGAGCTTCGTTCCTTTGCGATAGACTTGGCGTAAAGATCACAGTAGGCCTTAAAGTCCTTGATCTTGATTTGCTCGCCGTTTAGGAAAACTTTGATTCCTCGAATCGTGCCCACCATGTCGTAAACTCTTCGGTAGAGGAGAGATTCCAGATCGTCATCAATGCCATCCTCCATACCAAAGCGCTTGAAATCGGGCGTGAACGTGACCCGAGTGAAGTCTGCGGTTTTGTTGCTTGTGATTTTGGCTTTATGCATGGTCTGCATGTTGTTGGTCCAAGTCTGCTTGTACCTCTTGCCGTGCTCACTGTCTTGGCATTCAATGTTAAACTCAGTGCTGAAGACGTTACACAGCTTGGCGCCATAACCGTTACGACCTCCAACGGTCCTTTTCTCGCCATCGTCGAAGTTGGAACCTGCCAACAAATGTCCGAAGATAAGTTCGGGAATGTAAATGTTTTCCTTTTCGTGAATGACAATAGGAATACCCTTTCCGTTGTTCTCAACGCTAATCACACCGGCTTCACGGTCGATGTTGATCTTCATGTACGTCATGGAGCCATCGTTCTGTTTGTTGTCGGCAGCATTGACCAAGATCTCGTCAAAAATCTTGTAGAGACCAGGTACGAAGTTGACCTTCTTGTATTCCATCAGTTGAGTCTCCTTGTTCAAGACCCACATCTCTTGTTCTGTTCTTTCAACAGAGCCGATGTATGTGTCAGGTCGCTTGAGGATATGCTCTAGTTGTGATAGCTTCGTGTACTTTTCGGTAGCGGTCTTCCTGTTAGGTTTGGCAGGGCTGTCAATAACCATGTTGTCATTCTCGAGCTCCTCCAATGGTGTGCCAGAAGACTTGCTGGCTGCTGGCTCCTTCTTCTGCTTCTTGGCTTTGGGGGGGGTGTTGGAAAAGCCCGAGGCAACGCTTATATCGTCGTCATCGCTCTCCGGAGTTGGGCGTTTCTTGGGCGCGCTCTTCGTTTTGAGGGTTGTTTGCACCATCTTCTTGACGGCGGGCCGCGCAGCAGCCTTCTTCGGTGCGGCTTTGGGTTTCGTTTTCTGTGAAGAAATTGTCAGGTTATGTTTGTGGAATATATGTAGAAATTCCGGGTTGTTTGTTGCAATGTTGATGCGAAAAAGAGGGGGTTGAAAGGCTGTGATGCAAGCTGACAGGAGAAGCAGGCAAGCAGAAGAACACAATGGCATGTTGTGCGTAAAGTGCATTCATTGTTTTCTAAAGCAAAGAGGGGTAAGAGAGAATGAATATTACTTACAACTTCGGGGACGTAGCCATCCGACTCCTCCCCAAGACTGAACATAGACGCATCGGAGTCCATCTTGCTGTTGTTTGAAGACACAGAAGAGAATCTGGCTTGAGACGCCAGAACAGAACTTAAGTACCAAGAAGTTGAATACAGGGGTGTCAAAGATGGACAAATTATAGACAAGGGGGTCAACAAGGAGGGACGAGTAAATCGAGCAATTGGTGATGCTCGCGCACAGAGTCGCGATAACAAAAATGAGGGAACAAGAGGTGCCAGACTTCCCATCAACAGTCAAAACAAGCCTACCTTAATATGTTGTTGTGTCAATCAAGGGTCTTGATTGTAAACAAATCTTACAGGGACGCGCCTGCGGTGACCCACTTCCGGCCGTTGTGGGGTGCGCATTAATGCCTTGGGAGTCAGGCTTAAGAATGTCTGAATGCTGGAGCTCGTGACCTAGCACGTGATCTTGAACAATTGCCCTTCTAGACTTACCTTGTGGGCAGATACAACCTTTGGTAAGCAGAAGGCACGTCTAGAGGAAGTCGAATGTAGGTGGTACCTTGTACCTGGGTAGACAGCGAAGGTGCCTTCCTTCATAGGTACCTACTAGGCGAGAGTTAATATAGTAGTTACTTACTTACCTGTCTATTGCTTTTCCTTTCTCTTGCAAATAAAATTCAAGCTCATCACTAGAATGCCGAATTTCTGCAGAATCAAACTCGTTTGCTCCAAAAACCGATGATCCTCGCCTGATCAGTTTGCTCGGAGACGGGATGAACTTCGAGACCTTCACTACGGAAATTACTCTCGGGCCATACTCTGCGGGTCAAGTATGGTTCAGTTTGATTAAGGTGCACTGAAATCATCTACAAAACAAAGCACAACAATCTACTGCTTTTTTGCTGCATTCCGGCTTCGGCTCGTGCCAAACGTTCCACAGGCCTGCCAGAACAGGAGCTTTCTCCATGGAGAACACGGCAACTTGACAAGTATCCGAGGCCGGCCCTGTTCTAGTCGTATCGTCGTCGCCTATTCCCCGAAACGAGCCTGTCAAGCTCGAAGTCAGACATACACCGGCCTCAGCCTAGGTCTGGCGGGCCGAGTCAAAGTGTGCAACTTGGGGTGAAGGAAAGCCCTGCTAACTACATGTGTGTCTCCATGGGATGAGCCTTCAACTGTTGTTTATTCTCCTGGTTCCACTGTCTTCGACATGAGCTTGATTGAGGTGGCCGTAACACCACCAGAGGCCTCAACGAGGCATCGACTGCTGCCTCATTCTCAGGTCAGCTGGAACCTTACTTTGCAGGCCGTATTATCTTACAAGCCATCTCCTTCGATCATTATGCAGTATCGCTGTACACGAAGGTCGGTCACTTTCATCTTATTAATAGATCGAGGCCAAGTCCTTGTTCTTCAATGTCCATGGGCTGCTCCTATCTGGCTTATGCTTGAAGTTGGTACATGTCCTATTTTCCCTGATTGTCCCCTGAAGCTAGATTGCACTAGGACGCTCAACATTCCTAAATCAAGCAAAAATACTGTTGCTATCTTTTTTCAACACAGCTGTTCGACGCGGGCAGAGAGACATATGCCACACTGAGAAGGGAGGAATAACGGTGACACCGTCTGAAATTCGATGCAGGGAGCCGTGTTGTATCTTTGGCTGCGCCTGTGCAAAAAGAAACGCTAGCTCGCCATGGACATCCGCAGTCATACCGCCCCGAAATCGTACAATCATCTGAAACCAAGCCTTGAGAACTAAGGAGGGACTCTCTGCTCTTATGCCAATGGACAATCACCCGTTTCCGAATTCGTCACAGCTCGGTCCGATAAGCTTGGCAAGAGATCAAACATGACGTTCAGCTTTCAAAGTTAGGCACGGTTGTCATATACTGTCCCGAATTAGGATTGCCAAGATGTCCAGACAGTGCCGTACAGACCAAAGCCGCAGACTACGACGGTGTTCACTCAAGAAATGCCATATCCCGTGTTGGGCCCTGCTTCTACCCTTTTCCGGGCGCCTCCGGGTGACTTGTCAGTTGCAATCAAACTGCGCATTACTGGCCACCTCGAATAGTTGGGAAGAACCGACTGTGGAGGCGTGTCGTGCCCGAACCGTCGGCTGGTCGCGTCAGATGTGATAAATTTCGCGAGACGGTGTTGACGGCTTGATCAAAGACCATCGACTTGAAACGAGTATTCGCATGTCTATTCATGACAAGGAAATAAAGTAAGCCACGAAATAGAATCCATGGCAGCTACAATGGATGATACCACCGTATTTCATAGATCAAGGCGCACTCATACTGCGCTAGTTGAAGATATGGTGCAGCGCGGTTTCAACCAGTCTCCCCGGACCCATCAAAGACTAACGCAGATGATTGCCAAAGAGTTGCAGGTCACCCCAAAAGATGAGGGGCGAACGTATTGGGCATAGACTTGTGTTCCCTCTCGGGGATTTTTCTTGTGCCTGTACACCTGAGAGCTCGTGAGGGTAACAAAGGCCAAAAAACATGACAGGTTGATTCTGGCTTCGCCGCGATAGATCATATGAGGGGGAAAAGCCAGCAAACCGACTTCTGGAAGCGCCATCGAACTTTCACCAAGCAACATACCACCGCTATTATGCAGCGGCTAGGTACAGCTCTTTTGTTTCGACGGAGTGCCCTTCAAGCACATCCACGACAGATAGAACCACCTCAGGTCTCTAATTGCCGTAGCGATGGGAGACACGTCTAATAGGTCTTTCGGCATTGTTGATTTGCAAACCGTCTCAGGAAAGGTGCTCTGGCTGTCAGTTGTCATACCGACACGTGGGGGCGACTCGAGCAAAGACTAGGGGAGTGCTGAACTGAATAGCAGGCTCTCAGTGGCAGCAAGACCGCTGTCTCTTGTTGTACAGACATGAGGAAACTGACTGGGGTAGAAGCTCCTGGATGATATGGTATGCAAGCATCCGCATGTACGTCGTTCTCATTCTGAGCTCGTGGGGCGATCTCAGCAAGGCGAGACAGCCAATTCGTTATTTAGGTTTCTCTATTGCGGCTCAAAGCTCAGTCTCCGCCTCCAGCCTCCTGACTGTACCAAGGAGTCAGCTAGTTAATCAAGCAGAGACGAACTGCGATGATAAATTAGATGAACCGAAAATCGTGTGGTGCCCTGTGGAGTTCAGAGCAGAGGAGAGAAGGTATCGCGGGAGTGTAACGAACAGCCCGGTGTGAAAGCTGGCCTATTCACACCCAATAGCTCTAAGCTGCACCCCCTGTAGTTCTCTCTGCCTTATGGTCCTCCCAATGCGGAGGAGAACTTTAGAGGGCATAGGGAGCCGTTTGATAAAGCGGGACTCTGGACTCAAATGCTTCTTCCTAGGCGGTTGAGCAAAACCGTAGCTGTGGGACAACGCAACGATACGTGCCTATTAATCAAACTATCTGGAGCCCTCGTCCTTGCATTCCCTTTCAAGGCTCTCGACTGAGCCCAATATCTTTTACTATCTCATTAATACCCTGCTCCGACATCGTTCCGTCATCTATCACTTGGTGGCTGTTCCTAGTATCTGCTAGCACCAGGCGGTGGGAGCTCGTCAACGGAGCTCTCCCCCCTTGGAAGCCGGCACCGATACTCAAAGAACAAAGAAAACTTAACGGAGAGTGTCGGCCTGACCGAGCAAAGTCGTGACCGACTTTTGGAGTTGCAGGTTTCCAAGCAACTGTCCGAGCCACGTCAAGCTGGGGTTCCTTACCACCGCCAATTTCGGTACACGCAGGCATATTTGCCCTTCTCTGACTTGTTTGTCGAGCTGAGGAGTGACTTGAAAGGCGAAGAGTTTCCACCTGTTGTCCGTTGCGGCTGTCTGTCCTTCCCTGCAATCCAGAAGTGGTTATATCACGGCCGCTGCCCTCTGTGTTATCCAAACTACTCAGTTTAGCCATCTCTTTACGGCCAAATATCTGGCCTGTTGCATCCCCCGAGCACTTCTCTACACCTCAAACTACTGTTTATGAAATTCTGACAAACGTCACTGGTCTCCATCATGTTGTCTGTTAAAAGCCTCCTGAACCCAGCACCAGCTGGAGACAATGATTCCCCCTTTCCTCGACCAAATCCTACGTCCGAGTTCCCGCCTATGTCAAACATCGGAGGGCCCTCGAGCCAGAACCGAGGCAATTCTATGATGGCTTCTGACAGAGCCGGACTGAATGACACCAACAGCTTATCCAAGTCGAAGTTGCGCGGTCAAGTCAGATTTCGCCCTTTCGAGAACCTAGACGAGTTGTCCTTGGAAGAGATACGTAAATTCCGAGTCAAGCCATTTGGGCATATCCAAGAAACATGTCTTCACATCCCATACAATAGTGGTAAAAAGGACTTTTTCGAGAAGACAGGAAGAGAAAGCTTTGAAGGTAAGTCTTTTGTCATTCTTAGTAACTGGTTATTAACTGGGCATCATAGTCTTCAAGTACGAGTTTACACTTATCGGAGAGAACACTGAGTTCGCTGTTATGTGGGATTACAATGTTGGGCTTGTTCGCATGACCCCTTTCTTCAAATGTCGCGGCTATGGAAAGGCAAGTAGAAAGCAAAGGCATGGGCGACATGCACTAACTACGGAATAGACAATGCCGGCAAAGATGTTGGGTCTTAACCCAGGCCTCAAAGAAATTACACACAGCATTACTGGGGGTTCTATTGCTGCTCAAGGTATGTTACTCATAGCGCCGTCGAGTCTGTTGCTCATCATCATGCAGGTTATTGGATGCCATACAAATGTGCCAAGGCTATCTGCGCAACATTCTGTTATCCCATTGCAGGGGCCTTGATTCCTATCTTTGGTCCCATTTTTCCATCTCTTTGCGTTGATCCTCGACTGCCTGACTATGGACGTATGGTTATCAATCCGCAAATCATTGCAGAAGCGACTCGTGACGCCGAATTGGTTCGGCGCATGCATTTGAACACGATCCCACCTAGCTTCCCCGGCTCTACAAGCTACCCAAGAGACGAACGAAATACCATACAGGACATTTACCCCCAGGAAGAGTGCCGATATCGATTCCGACCCCGCCTGGTCTGTGATCCTTCGTGGGGCATGGACAGCGATGCCGACCATCATTATATGTCAGCCCCCAACTCAGCTTCGAGTAGTGGATCGGGACTTCCAGGGTATATGGTGACATCTCGACCAGGATCGAGCTGGACTGTTGCGAATCTACCCAGTCCTGAACCGAATCCTTGGCTCAGTGCAGTACCTCGCATCCCACCCTTGCAGCCTGAAGCAGCTCTTCTTCCCACTTCCGCATGGGGGCCCAAGCGACGAATTGAACACGGAGACTGGGATTACAAATACGTAGGAAGTGTCAGTCCGAACATGAGTCCTAGATCTGTGGCCGTGGCCTCAACTCCTGAGGCTAGCCCTTTGAGACACCGAGGTATCAATGAGCCGCGCAGTGGTCCTGATGCGGCTGAGAGGAACGCAGCTATGCTTCTCTTGAACTTCAGCATGCAAGATCAGGGGCCTTCTTCCTCTAACGTTGTTGAGTCGTCACCGGCTGCCTCTATGGAAGAGGCTGTATTGGAGGACCGACATCGCAGGAAGAGACAGCGAACCGCTTCGCCGTTTACACGACTTTGAAAAGGAGTGTATGGGGAAAATTGTTTGTATCAAAAAGGAATCTTGGAGGTATATTACCAACAGCGAATAGAATGGAATAGCTCGGGCACTTGTTTACTAAATCATCATCTTGCGACATCCTGATCGTATCAGCCGCATATAGCACATCTTTAAGGTTTGGAGATAGCAATCACAACTCATACTCAGCACGCAAACATCTTTGTAAAACACGCTAACTTTTTATTTATTTATTGCTCATCCATCAGCTCGCTTCTCCCTTCTCAGCTGCCCTCTTAGTCTTGTGCTCCTTTGTCCACGCCTCCGCCTTATCTTTAGGCACAACAAAGATTCTCACCACCTCGTCCACCACCTCAACCTTGCCTGTTCCTAAAACCTTCAACAGGGGCACTCGCTTACCCATCTTGAGTAAACCACCCGACGTGGTTTCCACAAACGCCTCCACGCCTGCTGTTGTATACGTGCCCTCCTTGTCCCACGGTAGGGGGAAAATATAGCTCAGATGATCCTCGAGCGAGTGTGTTTCCTCAAATGCCTTGATAAAATCGGACTCCAGGTGCAGAGGGTACAGCAGCACTGTTGGGAACGCAAGCGTACTGCGCGGGTCATCAGGATCTGGGAGCAGTGCAATGCCCGCGTCTTCCATCTCTGGTGGCTGAGCTGTTGTGCGCGTGGGGATATTCCTTGCTCGCAGTGCAGCTTTGACGAGCAGCACACGTCGCTTCTCCTTTGCTTCACGCTCTGCATCCCTCTTGCGTCGTGCATCAATCTCTTTAGATCGCTTGATGATATCGTCCGCCACTGCTCTAAGGGACGCATTATTCTCATCTAGCGATAGACCACGAGCGCAAACATCATCAGCCTCCTCAATGCGATCCACGGCCAGGAGAGCTCGCGCACTGCGGAAGTAAGCCTTGATGTTTCGCGGGTTAAGGCGTAGCGCCGCAGCACAGTCAAGCCAACAGCTGCGGTAGTTCCTAAGAGAAAGATGGCACGCCGCACGGTTAACATACAGCGCCTCAAGAGTCCCGCGCTGCTTCTGAATCTCCTCCTCGGTATCGATCACGCCCTCCTGGTTCTTGGTCTGCTCGCCCCTAGCGCGCTTGCGCTCCTCACCAGCGAGAATAGAAATACCCTTGCCATAAAACTCCTTTGCATCAACGTAACTCTTGATTTTGAAACACTCGTTGCCGCGCTCCTTGAACTCCTGACCGTTCTCGAGGGGAGTGCCTTCATAAGCAAGAGCCTGCAACGCAGCGATATCGTCGTTTTCCTCGTTTTCATCGAGATCTGTCATGAAGAGCGGCGACTTGTTGAGATCCTCCCATACTTCATCAACTGTTTTCCCGCTGGCGATGGCGTGGGCTGGTGGGAGTTCAGGCTTAGTTGCCTCTGTTGCACTGGGTTGCGGTTGTTGTGAGGCCTGCTCCAGCTTCATGACCTCGTCCATCTTGTCGGTAATCTCCTCGATATGCATTTTGCCTTGCCGAGCAGGTAATTCTGCTGCTATTGACTATCGAGAAATTCTGTCGTGAGTCTTATGCCTCAGATGTCATAGGGTGGGTTCAAAGCGAGTGAGTGCTAAAAATTCTCCAACTTTTGGTGGGCGGCGAATTCTATTGGGCATCAACCTCTATCAAGACTTAGCATCTAGGGGCATCCGCAATACCAAATACCTACCTATCCATAGATTAAAGCCTTGGAGGAAAAACCCGCAGCATTATTCTTCTGTTCCGACATGGTTTCTATGAACAGTTCATTAACGCACGATATCGGAAGCATGTCAGTTTATATATATTGGCTTCTATTTCTATTTTCTCAGTCCATACTTTTGTCTAGGTACCTAATACTCCATGCCTTATCTAATTGCAAATCCGTTTACTTGAACAAGGCACACTCCCCGAATTTTCTCCTTCATCAATCAAGTCCAACTCCAAAGTTGAAGAAAGAAAAACAAATCAACCGCTATACCATGGGTATACATAACTTCGTAAAATGCGGCCGTAATAAAAACATCCCCTCCACCAGTCGCTTTTGTATGCAAATGATCGAAATATACCAAGCTCCAAACCCATAACTACCTCCGGGGTATATTAAAAAAAAAACGCAATGACTTGTTCACAAGCAGGTTAAATTTTGGATGTGGGCTGGAGAAACCTCAAATCGGTTCATTTTGTTCGTACCGACTTGAGTCTCAAGCTGCTGTTGCATGCTCTCAAGGAGAGTCGTAGAACTCAATCTCAGTTACTGTGGCAATCTGTTTGTTGGGCGTAATGGAAACCTCGGAGGGCTCCTCGTTGTGTCGACGAGGAACAGAGAAACATTGGGCTGCTCCAGCGATAGCGACAATGGCGCTGCCATACCAGGCTAGGGCAGAACAATCAGACTTGCTACCAACAGTCCACAAAAAGCCGGCGATGGGTGAGGCAATCATCCGGCAGGCAGCACCAGCACTGGCCGCTAAACCATTGACCTTGCCAAGGGCGCTGGCAGTGGGAGTGGCCTCCTTGATAAGGATCATAAGGAGAGGGTATAGAATGATCGAGAGAATATTGCGGACGATCAAGCAACCGTATATCGCTGGGTAGATGAGGTTTTCGGGGACAACAAGAAGCATTGGCATCAGAATGTAGATGATGGGGTGAAGGGCGGTGACAAGCAGGAACAGGCGGTAGGTTCCAAGCATCTTGACAGCCCAGGGGAAGATAAAGAGTTGGATAAACAGAGCAATACCACCATCAACAGCTAAGATCATGCCCACATCTCGCGGGGTCATTCCTAGACCACCAGGAGAGTAAAGGGGGAAGATAGAACCACGCTTAAGCATCTCAACCACATTGACACGATTCTCCTCAAGATAAATAACAAAAAGATTGTCGAAGCACATCGAGTGGAAAGTGAATATCGACAAAGCGATAATGAAGCCAACAACACGGCGGTTCCAGATATTGATGTGAGGTGCAGCTTTCTTCTCGTCTTCGCTGCGGAGCGCGTCCCACTCTTCGGTTGAGTTGCGGGTATTCTCAGAGGTCTCGATCGAACCATAGGCTTCAGGTGCAACCTCAGTCGCCATTCTATTGTTGGAGGATATTATCAGAGGCGTCTCCTCGTTGACGCGACGTTCGGCGGTTGAAGCCTGCTGGGTTGGCATATCGGGGTGGGTTTCCTCAAGGAGGAGGAAACCGAGCACAATGCTCACTAGCAACAGTCCTGCGCAGATGACGTTGGGAAGCAGGTAAGGATATAGGTGGAAGAGGCTACCAGTACGGAAAAGTCCAGGCCAAGAGTCGTGCGGGTTGGCAAGCATACCGCCGATGGAGGGTCCAATAATGGTTCCAATGCTCCAAATAAAGGGCATAATGGAGTAAGCGCGTGCTGTGGTATGAATTAGTTATGGAAACCACCGTAATGGGATGTAGACTTACGCTCGTGTTCAGGCTTGGTTACCAGCTCACCAACCATGGTTTGGATAACACCAATATTTCCGTTGAGTAGACCACCAAGGAGACGACCAAACAAGGCAACGCCAAAAGTAGGGGCTGCTCCTACAATCAACATGCTGATCATTGTACCAACAGAACCGATGATTAAAACAGGCTTGCGGCCGATACGGTCGGATAGACCACCCCAATATGTCCCCATCGCAGCTTCGGCCAAAGAAAAGGCTGAGATCAGAATGCCAGCGTAAAAGGAAGCATATTCCTCACGGCCAATTTCGAAACTCTTGACGAGAGCCCATGCATATGGAAAGATGGATGTTAGAGCAATAGGCTCAGCTAGTCGAACAATAGCTTATGGAGAGTTAGCACATGATACTGAAGTGTACCGCAGTTAGCTTACCCAGAACGAAGAGCTGCATGGCCGGGAAGGCATCTGGGTCACGAGGACCTGTACGGAGTATAGCCATGGCCATATAAGTAACGGTTCACAGCTTGGATGAAGTGAATGGAGATAATCGAACTCAATCAGGATCGACTGTCGCTTTGGGTTTACGGTTACCAACCGTTAGGTGAAGCGACAATCTCACGATGGAGAGATACTTGGAGACGAGGGCGATTGTTGGGCTTGGAAGTATATGAGAGTAAAGACCAGAGGTCAATGTGAGCCAAAGAAACCGTATCCCAAGATGGTCGAGTGATATCAAAGAAGGGATGGTGATCTTGGTGTTTTGGGATTGGATGGAAGGTTGCTCGCTTTGGAGAAGTTTGGAGATGGAGCAGAGTTAGTTAGTATAGGATTTCACAAGGAAATCAACACAGCAAATCACAAAAGTCAATGTGGAAGAAACAAGACTTCGGACTAGAGAGAGGAAGTGATTCAAGCTTTAGAGTTGAGAAGTTAATTAAACAGGTGGAAAGTCAAACATGACGGAAAGAGGGTGGGAGACGAGATATTTCTACCCCAGCAGAGTCAAGCAGACGGGAGCGGAAGTGCAAGTGCAAGAGGAGGAGCCGCCCGTGTAACTGCGGCGAGTCCTTTTGGTGGAGACCGAGGCCGCAATCAAAAGCCAACTTCCAGCTTGGAATAAGCCCAGCCCAGACACATGAAGAGCCCTCCCTGGCTGATAAGCAACTCAGCGGAGAAAAAGAACCTGGCTCTGGGTGACAGTGGAACAGTAGAAGCTTCGTTTGCAGCATGTGGGTCTCGCTAAAGTTAGTGTTTGTCCTTGTTACTGGGAGTTGCATACACCATCAGCAAGAAATTGACCAACAGCTTCACACGACAAGGCCGATTGAAGAAAAACCGTACGGTAGAACAACGCCGGGCGCGGGTAGAGTGACACAGAGTTTGCGTTTGGTTTACCTGATCTTCACTGTTTTTTCCGTATCAGGTGCCAGAGATAAGAGATTCTGAATCATTTACCCATAATGTTTCTGGTGTTTCCGTCCACAGCCTGCACAGCCGCGAGGAAGACGTCGAAACGCTACAACTTCTTTGCCCCTCTTGCAGTTTTCTTGACTCGGCTGATATGCATATGCATCTCTGGTCTGAGACACTGTTAGAAACCATGTTCATGGTCTTCTCGTGCCACTGGCGACTGCAGACCCAAGGTGTCTCGTGATACAGAGAGACCAGACTCTTCTGCGGACTATCGCAAAGTAATTTCCGGACTATCGGCAGGTGATCACTTGGACACAGAAAGAAATGGAGCCATAGTTGGACGGGACTGATGGAGTCGTTGGCGTTGGTGTTGTTCTCAAGTCCGTGTCAAGGCAACCAAGTGTGTCTTGATGGAGGGGAACTCTCGGGAGCGTCCTGGATTTTGCATGCAGCTAACGGAAAGCTAGCTCTTCATTGGGCGGCTTGACCGATAGTGGTCCGTGTCAAGACTCCATCCAACGTCGCATGCATGCATGTCGATTGCCGGTGGGTCATCCCTAGGATACAGTACAGTATCATTGAGGCCAGAGCTTCCTTCTAGCGTATGACTTTAACAGGGATCTATGATTTGGTATGTAATGATTCGTTACATCTTAGCCAAGACCCGCCACCCTGGAATTGAAAATTCTCTCTTCGTTGCATTGCATATTGCATATTGCATTCTGCATTCGTTTCCATCGGAGCCGATGACCGGGCACTGAGCGACCTACCAAGGAGTGTTTCATTTGAGCGATTCTTTTCGTAACATCAACTGTTAAGCGCTGCGTAACGACTCAAGCCATGTCTTGGCTTGAATACGCCATCCAATCTACTGCATCAACCATTACGGTTCATGAATAACCATGTGAAGTTGATGACAACTGCGGCGCAGAAAAAGAAAAGTTACTAGATCATACCTTCAAGTTCTAGATATGTTGTTCGATATCTGATGTACTCCCAAGGATATGTGCTGTGTCTGTACGGATAGCCCCTTGTCTGTCCAACCCATCTTCTCCTCGTTTTCACGAGCTTGAGCAGATCCTAGCAATCCAGATGGTTCCATGCAACTCAACAGCCAACAAGGCCCTTGCTGCGACCGCAACCCTGCATGATACCGACCAGGTCCCGCTACTGGTGGATTCAGCATCCAACATCTAAAGCGAGATACGAAAGGATGCGGCTCAACAACGTCAGTGGCAGATCAGGTTTCAGGTCTTAGAACATGGAGAAAGCATTAAGTTAGCCTTCCATAAGTTCAATTGAATGACTTCGCATCAATGGCGCGCTACCAATGTTGAGGATAGATACAGACGGACAAATGCCGGCATGTCAACAAAACAGCCCTGAAATAAACATCCGAGGATCGGGTGCAGGATAAGGGGACTTTGAGGCTAAAGCAGAGCAGAGATTAGACGGCTGCAGGTGCGTTGAAAGCGGAAAGGCTGCAACGTGCAACTTTTGCAACTTGGCTCACTTGGTCTTGGTGCTTGGATTCATTCTCGAGATGGTGGTGTCTGTGCGCGACGCCCGCTCGTTCCATCTGAGACTCTCTGAGATTCCTCGGAGGTTTACGCCCCTCCATCTTCAGAAGGCCTGGTTCTACCCGTCCACAACACACTTTTCTGGCCTCCATCTCAACAGCTGATCTTGTCAATTCCCTTTTGTCAAACATCGTCATTTTCTCCATACGACCCTCAATTGCATGTCATTCAATTAAATGAGATATCGTCCGTGCTTTTTGTGCTTTTCTGGCTTCAAACGTCGTTGCACACACATCCACAATGGTCATCTTCATCCATAACCTGGGTTGAGTGTGTTGCTTATCTCGCAGATCACCACCGCCTGGCCTGTCGTTGTGCGACCCACCAGCTGTTGACCTGCAGCCTGCATCGCAGGACGCTGCCTGCATTGCAATTATGGTTCCATGCAATTTTCATCGCCGATAGTGCTCCGTGCCGAGTCACCAGCTCACATCTTCCTTAGGCTCTGGTGGTAGGTAGTGCGAGCAAAGAGACCCAGCCACCATAAAACAGCAACATTCAAACGTCCACCGCCTTTTGTGAATCCTGCCCGCACTCACAACCAAGGCATGAACTGGACTACTGGAGAAAAAGGCAGGGAGTTTCTGGTGTCTAAACGCTTGACCTTCTCAATGCGGGGGAAGACTGACTCTGGATCGCGTGCCCTCTTTTGAACTTGACCTTGTGCTCTCGGCGTCTCGCAGACGAAATTCCTCGTCTCTTCGCGCTACACTTCCTTCAAAAGACCTGTCTGGGCCCACTCTCCACTAATCATCCACCGCATCTCAGCGTATGCATGTAACGAAGCGACGCTAAAACCTGGTTGCGCTAGTTCCCGTTGTCCTCTGCATTGACTCCACCAGTCAATGCCAGGCTCCCAACGACACACCATGAAGTTGGACGGCTGTGACAACAGCAGCATCTGAGTCGAGGGTAGGAGAGCAGCTTTCAGGCTGATCATTCTGTGAGACGGCTGATTGAAGGATTCAAATAACCAGGATCTTCAGAACAACGGTCCGAAGTCCTGAACCAGTCATGGAGTCGAACAGATTATCCTTTCCTTCGGACCATCGGATCGCTCACCGATCGAAAGCGTCTTGCCAGCCTGGCCTTTGGACAGTCACAAACACTAGGACCTCTTTCCAAAATATCCCGATGGTCTGCAACTACCAGACCTGGTCAAGCTTCTGAGCAAGGGCATATGATCCAGACCTCATTTATATACGGGCAAGCGACACGACCCCCGCACTAAACACTGGCTTGCGGGGTTGAATCCTAGGATGTTTTCCCCTCCCAAGCAAGCAGAAAACAACATAATTAGCGCGATTTGGGTTGGAGACCACTATGGATACTATCTCCAAAAGCTTCATTTTACGCATGCCGCCCAATTCTTCCATTCCATTTTTTTTTTTCTTTGCCTCTCCTCCAGCTTAGGGCACCCAACTTTCACATGCACAGAATGATCGCATAGTACGGCCTAGCTGCATGCATCAGCTTATCATAAGTTGTCTCAGTTAGCGAATGCATTCTCGTGAGTGGTTGAACTCATGCATAACACCTTACAGCTCCAAACACACTGCAGCCCATCTGCAGAAAATTTAGAACTAATCTAACTTCCAAGCCTTGGACTGGCTTGTCAGCTGAACCAATTGCGGCTTTCCAAACCCCTCATTCTGACTTCAGCTGCTTCGGACATAAGCAGCTAACCAGGACAATGGTGCCGCGCCATGTAGATGCTTAAAGCCCAGATCAAACGTTGCCGCCTCCCGGAACAAGCTAAAACGGGCTTGATAGGGCAGGCGTGAAATTTATCGCTGTAGGTCTGGAACTAGCTGATCAGCATTCTAGGAGTGATTGCCAGCGGGGGCGAAGGCTTGGAGATAAGCTATTGTTCAACATCAACATGTGGCGTTGCAACAGTAGGTCTTGAATCCTACATTGTGGCAGTGAAACGATATTGGCATATAGCATACTGCACTGCTACATGTAAGCATACGCGTTCTCCATGTATTTTGATTTAACGTTCGCCTTTGATTGCCATTGTGATATATTACTCTTCAATACATTTCGGCGTCTGATAAGCCTTGTTTGGAAAGCTGGTTGTTACACTTTTCTTCCCGGTCCTTGAGAAAGGTATCTCCAGGCCTAATGCGTCTGAATATTGGCCCGTCTATCGCTCTTGTAGTTCAATTCTATGATCTACACATAATCTCTTGCGCGGTCACTCAATGCCCATCTCCTTCAAAATGGCTTTATACCGCTCCGCCTCCTCAGCCATGGCCTCAACACTTCTCGGTTTCCTATCTTCATCATCAACCCTCTTCAGTCCTCCACCCGGCTGAGGCCGAGGACCTATCTCTCTATCCCACAACGCACCACCAACATTACCCTCCTCTCCCGCAAGCTTAATATACACGGTGTCCGGGCTTCCCATATCGCCCGCAGTTCGCGGGACAACGTGGACATGCACATGAGGTACCGTCTGTCCCGCGTCTGCGCCATCTTGCACCGCGATTGAGAAACTTCCAGCCTCGGGCTCGGGGGTGCGGAAGTAAGCGCGGGCGAGGAGACGCTGCATGAGCTGCACCGTCGTGAAGAGATCAGAGATCTCGGCGGGTGCCAGGTCCGTTAGACGTCTGTGTTGGCTGTGTGGACAAACGAGGATGTGGCCTGGGATGAGAGGCTTAAGGTTGACCAAAGCGAAAGAGTGTTGTGTCGTCAGAAAGACCTATTGTCTGTCAGTCCTGAAGTGATATTGAGGGTGTCAGCTTACTTGGTTTGTCACCTCGAAGGGTCCAAACTTAACTATTCGCCCGGCAGCCCCGGTGGCAGTCATGATACTTCTCACTGAAGGACTCTTTGCACTTGACCAAGCTCTAGATGCGAGCATGCTCCAATTGACGGAGGACACTGAGTCCGATGCGGATTCCACTTGGTGAATTTTTTCAAGCGGTTAATTCAATCTATTGGAACTGCAGAGAAAGTGTTGTTTCAGTGCTTGGTTGGTGTTGTCGCTATGTAGATAAATCACGAATTACGACCATTGTGATCTGATGTCATGAGTGAGTGAGCTTTCCCTGTGAGAACTTAAAAGACCCACATGTTTTTTGGACCAATTGTCCAACACTGCCAGCAGGCTTGTTGAGACATCTCCGATAATTCTTACAAGAACGGGGTTTTATATAAGTAGGTAGTAGATGGATAATTCCAATGATTTGTTCGTATTTATGAGTTACTTCGTGTACCTTCTATAATCAAATACTCCAAAGTGAAACTATTGTACAAAAATCGACCATGGCGAACCAAGCACCATTGTACTCTAATATAAAATAAGGAGAAATTATGATGTGTTCAAAGCCCGGATATCTACAAAACTCGGACTTGATCTTCCTCGTCTAGAGGAACTTGTTCTCCCGATACTGCAAAAGTTTCCTCTATATTGTTGAGAGGCTCTTGTTCTTCCTCTGCTTCGTTTTCCCATACAACTATGCTCAATTAGTTCTCATGCTATGTTAAGAGTGCAAGACTTACTCACCATGGGGTCTGATAGTAAGGCTCATAAGGAGAGCAACTCCAAAAAGGCTTGCCAGCAAGACAAAAATACCTTGGTCGAAATGTCCAACCGTCAGGGCATATACCCCGTTGAAAAGGATTGGTCCAAGCACTCTGGCCAAAGCCTGCATCATGCCAATTGCTCCGAGCAGCTGGCCGACTCTTTCCGAAGGGACATGTTTGGTGATCATGGCTTGGCCAACAGCACTTCCAAGACCACCAACGGCGGTCGCCATGCCGCTAGCAACAAACACTGCGGACGAACGAGCAAAGACGTATCCGAGGGATCCCAAGATATCCGACATCAAGGCTATTCGAAGAATTATGATGTCGAGCTTGTCTGCCCCATGGTTCTTCTCAACCGCAGCGACCCCAGACTCGCGGCGGCGACGAGCTGCGGGCCTAATGCGGAACATGTAGTTGATAACGGGGAAGATCCCCATGAGAACCACGACTCTAACAAGCGACAGTAGAGAAACAAACCCAGACTTCTCTAACAGATCCCAGTGGTACGTGCGTCCAGTATAGAGAACGATGACAGCACCTGCAGACATGCCCGCTCCCAGAATGATGGTATCGTTGGTAGCAAGAGCAATGAGGTTACGACGAAGAGCAGGTGAGGTGCCAGGGCCAGTGGGGCAGAGAGCTTTGAGGGGTGCAAAAGGGTTCGCAGTTCGGAGAGTATTCATCCATGATGACGAGACCAGATTTTGCATCTCCTTGTCCTTTTCGTGCTTCTCTCGTGCTGCCAGCTGCTTCCTTTGCGACAGGGACTCGGGGACAACAAGCAGAATAAATAGCATAAAACCGATGTGGCACCCCATGACAACATAAAAGATAGACAGCAAACTGCCGGTCCACTTGACAAAGAAGCCTGCAAGGAGAGGGCCAAACGCAAGTCCTGTGAACAGGCATGCATGCACATAGCCCATAGACACAGCACGCTTCGAAGGAGGGGTGGAGTCGCTTGTGTAAGACTGGGTCATGATGTTTCCCGCAGTAAAAGATCCCGTCATACCGTCAAAGACGCTGCCTAGCAGCAACCAGCGATAGTTCACAGCGTCGGGGTATTTGGCTACCAGGATGGTGATGAACTCTGCCAAAACTCCGCCTACTGACGCGAGAGCCATGAGTCGTGTGCGACCATATCGGTCAGACATGTGACCGATTTTGGGTACAGTTATAATACTTAGAATACCTGTAAACAAGCTCATGGCCAGCATGAACGTCGAAACGCTTGCTTGCACTTCTGGAATATCGCATTGAGGGTTATCAGATCCGAGAATAACCGGTTGAAAGACTGCGTCCGGATTACGACTGTGCTGGTCTGCAAAATATTGTCTGCAGACAAGTTGAAGAATCCTTAGTGCAAATGCGATAAGCCAAAAATATGTATAATATCGAGAGCAACAGATGCTTACAAGTCGAGTTTCGGAACCAACACACCTCCAAAGGCGAGGGTAAAGATGATATATGGGCCGAGCAGCCAATAGACCTACAAGCAATGTTAAAACTGCACAAGACGTCTTCGTAATTAGAAGGGCATACTGATGGTCGCCGCCACCAGGGCAAGCCTTCAAAGTCCTTGAAATTATCCCAAACCGGCGTGGTTGATGAGGTTTCGTTATCTCCGTCGCGAGATTCGGAGCTAGTGCGCAGCAATTGTGCCGTTTCGTCTGCAATCGCAGTTTCTTCCTCGTGGGTATTATCGTTCTTCGCCATGATTTCCAGAGCGCGCGCCTGCGTCGGTTCGGTTCGGGTATGTTGGAGTGCTGCGCGCAGCAAAGTGTAGGCCGATCAAGCCTGTACTCAATCACGGTATTTGCTGGGGCATGGCCAAGAGGGAATCAAGAGGTGGATAAGGGGTAATAAGCTCGAGGTATCGCATGTCTCAAAGCCAAAACAAGCGAGAGGGTTGTGTCGCTTGGACTGGCATGAGATAAGTGTGACGACGGTAGATATCTGGGGAGGATTAATAATGAATGATCTAGGCGCATTCGGGGAGCTCTCTTGCGGATACATGATGAGTCCAAGTGCTGGGATGGTGTTGTGGAGTCGACATCCATGCTATCCATGTTAGGCTTGCCATCTGTCCAGGCGAGGCGAAACACGATCGTTTCAAGGTCTGATAAGCCATGAGATTTTGTTTTTTTTTTACAGTTGTCAGTTTCTTAATTGCTGTGTACCCAATGCCTTGGTGATTCTCATACCCAATCACGGCGTATCGCGCCATTGTTGATCGCATCAGGGGATCACGTCGATTCATGCGAAATTGCTTTTCTCCCACCTTTGACAAGATAGACAAATGAATGACGCATTCTCTGAGTCCTCCGCATACCACGCAACCAGGATCTGGCAGTATCTGATAAGCTAGAGATGTGCTGGCGTGGTTGTGGTCTCTCGTTGGCTTAATCTGATAGGCTATCTTGTCAAGTGTGGCATCGGGTTTCGGGTTTTGAACCTACCGACTCCGCAAACTCCGCAATCAAAAGAAACAAGCGCGCGGCATGGAATAGGATCATGGTATTATAAATCTCCTTTGAGTTCTATGACCGCGCGTTTCAAAGAGTTGCCAACTCAGTCTTTGGTCTGCTTACTTCTTTGTCCTGATCGCTGATCCTCACGCCATATCCAATACGGTTGAAGAGAGCCCTTGATAAGCACAGCCTTGTTGTCAGACTCGGGAGCGAAGAAACAATGTTCTGACACTTACTCTGTAGAGTAAACGAATATTATGGCGATCAGGCACTTTGCGACCGCCCATCTTGGGTGGTTGAGTTATCACTGCTTATTTGGAGGTGCATTGAAGCTCGAGCACATAGAAGGCAACTCATACCTCCTAACTTAGAAGTCCGTAGTTAGCGGCAAGTCAACAGCCTTAGTATTCAATAGGTTTTAGCCTATTGCTTTTGTCTTTCTACTTGCGCTTGTTGTTATGTTAGTACTTACACCTGAGATGATGACTAGAACCTAACTTCAAGCTGTAAATGTGGGAATTCCAAAGCTCATCACCTGACCAATCACAAGCTCAATCCGCATGACTCAGCAAAAGTTTCGCGCAGTTGGAACTTGGATATTTTCAAGAAGCGTGTTTGGTAGGTTGGTCTAGGCTCCATCGCATCAACCCCCATACAACGCGCCTTCAGCAAATACCGCCACGATGCCCGTTGTCAAAGGAGGCGTTTGGACTAACATCGAGGACGAAATCCTCAAGGCCTCCGTCTCCAAGTATGGCCTTAATCAATGGGCGCGTGTCTCGTCGTTGCTGGCGCGTAAGACCCCCAAACAGTGCAAGGCTCGATGGAACGAATGGCTCGACCCGAGCATCAAAAAAATCGAGTGGAGCAAGGAGGAGGATGAGAAGCTTTTACATCTCGCCAAGATTATGCCCACTCAGTGGCGCACAATTGCTCCTGTTGTCGGCCGAACCGCAAACCAGTGCCTCGAACGATACCAGAAGCTCCTCGATGAAGCCGAAGCGAAAGAATCGAGCCTTGGGCTGATGGGCCCTGAGGGAGGTGAGACGCAAGCGCCCAGCGCCGATGATGTAAGAAGACTACGACCTGGCGAGTTGGATCCCGATCCTGAGACGAAGCCTGCGCGACCCGACACCATCGATCTCGACGAGGATGAAAAGGAGATGTTGAGTGAAGCCCGTGCCCGTTTAGCCAATACACAGGGTAAAAAGGCCAAGAGAAAGGCTCGAGAGCGTCAACAGGAAGAGTCACGTCGTCTTGCCGCTCTGCAAAAGAGGCGAGAACTTAAAACTGCTGGTATTAATATCAAGGTCACAACCAGGAAGAAGGGCGAGATGGATTATAATGCCGATATTCCCTTCGAGAGAAAGGCTTTGGCTGGTTTTTATGATACATCAGAAGAGATGGCGCAAAACGAGGCACAACGCGCAGCCTTCGATCCCCGGAAGCAACAGCTGGCCAACAAGCGCAAGGGCGAGGGCGAGGAGGACAACGACCGAAAGCGAAAGAAAACAGATAAGGACGGAGCTTCAGAATCATACAAGGCTGCATTGAAGGCTGGTCAATTACAAAAGATTCGCGAGGCTGAACAGAGTAGCAAACGTCGTTCACTAGTCCTGCCCGCTCCCCAAGTCAGCGAGGGCGAGTTGGAGGATATTGTCAAGATGGGCAGAATGGGCGAGGCTGCGAATCTCAGAGCGCGGGAAAGTGAGAACGACGCCACTCGAGGACTTGTCAACACATATTCTACCCTTAACTCAGCTACCCCTATCCGAACACCAAAAGCACCCGAACAAGAAGATCACATCGCCAACGAAATTCGAAATATTCGAGCCCTTAACGATACAAAGTCTGCCCTTCTTGGTGGCGAGAATACACCTCTCCATGAAGGCGCATCCTCAACTGGTTTCGATGGCATTACTCCTCGAAAACAGATCATTTCTACGCCTAACCCGATGGCCACCCCCCTGAGGGCAGATGGTGTCGGGGCCACCCCCGGCCGACCTGGGCAAACGCCCATGCGAACACCCAGAGACACACTGTCTTTGAACCAAGATGGTGGCATGTCCACGGTTTCTGCTACCCCCAGAGATATCAAGATGAGAGATTTGGCTTTGCGCAACCAACTCAAGGCAGGTCTTGCCTCTCTCCCCCAACCAAAGGATGAGGAGTGGGAGTTTGATATCCCTGAGGAGGAAAAGGAGCTTATGCAAGTTGATGATATGACTCAGGAAGATGCAGCAGAGCGGGATCGTCGAGAGCGCGAGAGACGAGAAGCTGAAGAAGCTCTCGAATTTCGAAGACGAACCCAGGTTATGCAGAAGAACCTCCCCAGGCCCGTTCACGTGGATCTACCAAGTCTATTGAAACAGGCCAACAGCATCACCGACGCTGCTGAGTCTCTTATCGCCAAGGAGTCAGCGAACCTTGTGGCAAATGATGCGATGAGATATCCTGTCCCTGGCGGTCAAGTCAGTGGTGCACCTAGACCACTCCAGCAAATCGATGACGATGCCCTCGCTGAAGCTTGTCTATTGATAATGTCGGAAACTAAGCCCCTTCCCAAATTTGAAGATGTCCAGATTGCCTTTGAAGCACGGGCAAGCAGCTCGCTTCTCTTGGGTCTGGGCTGCTACAATGACGACGACGAGGAAGAGCAAGGGGTAGTCATGAAGGAAGCATTTGACGTAAGTTATAATGAGTCTTGAATGTTGAAATACTGTACTAACTTAGTCTAGGCTGTTCAAGATTCTATCATGGCTTCTGCCGAAGCAGGCGCCAAGCTGGAGAAGAAGCTATCACTCCATCTCGGCGGTTACCAGAAGCGACAGAAGATGTTGCGCGACAAAATGGGTGACGCATCTGATGCTCTGGAAAAGGCGCGCGTTGCCCTGGCTGGCTTCAAGACACTGGCCATCTCGGAGGATGTGGCTATAGAACGACGGCTGAACGCCCTTCGTGATGAAGTTGGGTTCGTTAACCGGCGCGAGAGAGAAGCACAGGAGAATTACAGAAAGGCAAAGGAAGAGCTGGACGCGCTCTTGGCAACTGGAGTCAATGGGGTTCATTAATCGATATTGTATTTCATGGTGTATAAATAGGGGCTCAAACAAGGCTGTCTAATCCAACAATCTGGCCATTAGGTCATTACGCCTGTATACTTACAATCTTTTCCTTCCTCCTTTTGATTCTTTCACTATATAATGTGTCGTTCTGGTCTATTTGTGTTTTCTCACACCAAGACGAGGCAAATGAACGGGGTAAACCAACCACACAGAGGCAAATGCGAGCACGGCGCAGCAGACGAAGGTGAGTCGGAGCGCAGCTTCATAACTCAGGATTACCTGCTCACGATACTTTGGGGGGAGCTTAGCGACCTCCTCGACCGACTCTCTCACACGGCGAATGATCTCATCACGGTCTTCTCCTGTGACATACTCTTCAAGAAAGTGGCGTAATGCGTTTTGGACAACAAGGGAGCTACTGGCCACTCCGAGAACCTGGCCGAGACTGCGCCAAAGCATGAGTGTGGAAGTCACAACGGCCTGCTCAGTGTGAGGAGATGCAGCGAGGATAGCCATGAACGTGCCCGGGAACTGGAACCCCTGACCAATAGATGAGGGGAGTAGGATGAGAAGATACACCCATGACGGGAGGTCACGCTGTAGAAATGACAGGCCTGTCGTCCCGATCAAGATGCATACTGTCCCTGCCACAAGAGGCCACTTCAGCCTGCCGGTCCAGGTGACGGCAAACCCAACAAACGTGCCTGTCGAGGAAGCAGCAAGGGTGGGGATAATGAGACGAAGACCAGAAGAAGTGGCAGACGCGAGGAGGACAGCCTGGAAGTACAATGGACTGCAATGGTGATCAGCAACAAAAAGCGTGTTTTTTTGTAACATAAAGGCTTGCCAATAGGGATTCCAAACAGGTTGTCAAATGATTCGCCAAAGGGTTTAATAAAATTGAAAGGGGTTGGTAAAGGAGTGGTCGGCCAAGAGGGTGCTCATGTGACCATATCCGTGACCACGTCAATCTCAAACGATGGCCAGCACCCATCACAGACTTTCCCATATAATTTCTCGTGGTATTTAATTCATCGTGTGGAAGTGGGTTGACTTACATATTAAATAGGATAGAATTGCCGCAGATAGCTGCGATAACGTTGGAGAAGATAAGGTTCCCGCGAGGCTGACGGTTCAAGAGATGAAGTGGCATGATCGGTTTAAGGACTCTTGATTCGACATATAAGAAACAAGGGAAGGCCGCGGTGAAGATAGCAAGGCTTGATATGACAAAAGGATGTGACCCTGAAAGATGTTAGCCAAGAGTGTAGAAAGACGAAGATCCCTTGCATTACAGCCAGGGGTCTTTGTAGACCACAGGAAAAGCTTACACGGCAGGACGTTTCCTCCTAGGTTGAGGCCCAGTATGACAAACGTAATCGCTGTGGTCAAGAGCAAAGAGCCTTTGATATCAAACTCCCTAAGGGCTTGATAGACGCCCTTCCTCTCCCCATAAATCCCCAGATCATCCGGGATGGCAAGCCATGCAACGATCATGCAGATAAGGATCGGTGGTATTTGGATACCAAATTCCCATCGCCAGCCGAGATAATCTGCCATTGCACCTCCTGCTGCAGCACCAAGTGATGATGCGACGCCATAATTCATGTTCATATAAGATTGATACACGCCACGGTTCTCAATAGCTACGAGATCTGAGACCATAATCGATCCAATTGTCATCACTCCTCCAGCTCCTATGCCACAAAGCGCTCGTCCGAGAATAAAACTCTTGATGGTATTCGCAAGAGCACACCAGGTTGTTGCGACCGCAAAGATGCCCAAAGCACCAACAAAAAGTGGCTTTCGACCTAGAGCATCTGAGAGACGGCCCAGCAGAGGCTGAAAGGCGGACGAAGTAAGGAGAAAAGCTGTCGACAACCATGAGGCAGAGTTGGAGGCGTTGAAGTAAGATGTAATAACAGGATGACTAGACGCCATTATGGTTCCATCAAAGCATGATATGAAATACGCTGTGAGAATCTGGGAGAAAATCAACCAGAATCTAGCCGGTGATACGCCACTAAGAAACGGTGAAGGCGGCGTGTCATTCACAGCAGAAGGGGTAGGCTTTGCTGAGATGGAATGGCGTCGGCTGTCGTTGATAAGAGGAGTTTCTTCATGAGGACTCCCGTTATCCAAATCCTCTGAAATCTCACCCTCACCTTCACTCTCAACCTCGCTGATGACTCCCTGCTCTTCCTCATCGTTGAGGTAATGGCTAGCCTTGTACGAAGAGGGCCGTAGCATAGCAGTCTCGAATGGCTCAGGCTGAAGGAAATGACCACCGGTTGTCAAAGATCTTGAAAGATTTTCGAATTCTGTTGGATCAACGAGGCTTGCATCACTTTCGCTGCTCTGAGAATTTGGCCGCCGGATCGGAACCGGGGCCGGTGCGGGACGGCCGATGTCTGACGGAGTCATAACGGCGATTGGCAACTTCCGCAGGAAGTCTTGACTGAGGATATCAGATACTAAAATAAAATAAAAAAGAAGAGGAGGAGGGGGAGGGGG